>PVJO010033473.1:0-12048 GCA_004026905.1 Hystrix cristata
AAACATCCCCCCACTTGAATGCACATTGCTCCATACCAAGATTCAGTGTTCCTACTCTCTGACTGCAGTTGTCCTTGGACATGGTGTCATTTTCTGGGAAATAATCTACACCAACATTTCATTCAGTCTCATCCACTGGTCTCTATTCCCATCACCTAATGGATAGCAAAGATGTATGCATTAGAGAGTCTGGAAGACATTTCTCTTTTTCACATATCAAGTGAGTTGCTAGTTATCCAGTCTAGGAAGATCACAACACAGTGATTCAACTCTGGGATGGCGCTCAAGTGACTTCAGCTAAATTTTGTCAACTTTCCTTTTTGGTGAATGTCTCCTCTAGTGCTTAGAAGGGATTTAGTCTCACCTGGACGGTTTCTCTGAGTAGAAGCTGTCTACATGGATGTCTGAATAATTCCGTGGATGGCTGGAGAGGACGGAGAAAACTCTACTCCAGACAAGGCACCAGAAAGAAATGTGAGCCCCGCCCCACTGACTCAGGCTCCAAAAGGAACCACCTTGATTTGTACAGCCTGGTTCTACTTTGTCAGGAGCTGTTCAGCATTTTAATTAGAGCCCAGAATCTGTGCTCATTAGGTACATTTCCAGTTACGACTCCCACCTCTGAGCATCTACCTACCCTGTGGGACACTGGTCTGAGCAGAAAGGGAAAGTGCTTGCTCGTTATATATTCCTAAGTGACAAGGTTAGAGCTCAGGTGAATCCATACTTTATTACGCCTTCTCCATGACATCTCCTGCTTTCCAGAATTCTAACGTCATTAGCAATTTTGCCCAATCCTAATTTACTTTTCTACAAATTTTGAGGTACTTGTCTTTACTAGATTTTTTGAGAACTCCATTTAGAGGCACCATGGCTCCTGTTATTGCAGAAAACTGTTCTTTCCTTTTTAATGGATACAACTATTTTCACTCATTATAAAACCATGGAAGTTATTAAAATGTGTGGCTTCATAAAGTTTTCTTATACACTACCTTAGAGTTCATGTTTCTCACACTACTTTAGAACTGATATTTAATAATTCAGTAAAAAAAAGTAAGCTTGTTAGCTACAGGTACCTATTCCCCCAGATGAATGTAAACTTCATGGAAAGCACCATGGTCTTACATTACAAAGTTATAAGGATTGTCTCATTTACAGTTTACAAATGTTCAATGCATATTTATTCATTAATATGAGGATCTCACTTTATGTTTACAGAAAGGGGGTTCAGAGTAAGTGTCTAGTGACAGCTATGAACTGAGTAAGAGCAGACTTCACTCAAGATGCTCCATGTTTGTATGCTCCATGTTATTGGTTCTCCACCATGGGTAAATACACATTTTTCAAATTTTGTAGAAATCTTGATTTTTACAGCTTTTGGAGGGTGTATACTTTGTTGTTGTTTAAATCCAGAGTTGCTGCTCAAGCTTCTTTGAAGCACATCGTAGCCCCCCACAAATGTTATCTATGCGAAAATTCAACAGTGCAGAGGTTGAGCAGCACTGTTCTAGACACACATTTCTCTACGTCACTGGGAGTAATAAGCACTCTTTCCTAGGAACTGGGTTCTAGAGAGATTCTGCATTTGTAACTAGTTTTCTAGTGATTCTGAGACTTTTGGAACTGGTTTTTGAGCCACTCCTCTTTTACCTGACAGGTAAAATGTATTTTTTATGATGTACCACAATCTTTTATGCTATTTTTATATGTTTAGGATGTACTGCAGTCAAGTGCATATATTGATAAATAAGCAAATATATCTAAAGCATAGGTGCATTAATTCACTGTCACCATCTTTCTGGCAAAAAAAATCTTAATGTCCACTCAGTGTTCCTCACGGTGCTGTGAACTGTAATCTCCACAGTTTGAACTTATATCTCCTGTGCAAGTTAACTTTTGTATCTTTGACCAACATGTCCTCCAATGTCTACCTACCAACCTCAGGCCCTGGTAGTAGCTGCTTTGTTCATTACTTCTATGAAATCAAGTTTTCTATGTTGTTCACATGTGAGCTCAGATCTGTTTGTCTTTCTGTGTATACTTTGTTTCATTTCACAAAATGACTTCTGATTTCACCTATGTTGACACCACTGGCAGCATTTCATCTATTTTTAGGCTGAATCACATTCTTTTGAGTCTATGTACGAGGTCTTCTGTATCCAACTAGTTGTTGAGCAACAGAGAGATGGTTTTTATTTCTTGGTTGTGTTCAGCAAGTCCTATACCACTGAGTTGCATCTCCAACCCCTACATTATTTGGCTAGTTTATGGAATGCAGCAGTGAAAACACAATTCCAGAGATGTCTATCAGAGGCACTAATTTCATTTGCAGTAGTGGAATTGCTGTTTCACCTGTGAGTTTCACTATTAATTCTCAAGGCTGTTGTCTATGCTTAACGTCATATGTACACACTTTGCAGCTTTCTCACCAATAAGAAGAGATTCTGGTTTGAGATGCTTGATTCAAATTCTCAGCTCCTGCATAAACAAGATGGCTCTTGTTTCTTTTTATTATCAGATATAATCCAAACCACTCTTTTAAAAAAATGTTTTTTAAGAGAATATTTATTGTGCAAAATGGATTTCATTTAGTTACTCATATATGATTATAACATGCTTTGATGATTTGTCCTCCTATTACTTTCCTTCAATATCTCTCCACTCTCTTTTAGGTTACTTTTCTCTGTTTTATTATTTTCCTTCTACTTGATCTTCTTTCCTGTCATCTCCCTTTGGTAGCTATTATGGTTTATTTTTGAGATTCCACAAATGAGTGAAACATGCAATACATGGCATTCTGGATTATTTCACTTAACAGGATCATCCTCGTTTTTGTCCATTTTCCTGCGATTAACATTATTTCATGCATCATTGTAGCCAAATAATATTCCAGTACATGTACATATATCACATTTTCTATATCCAGTCATCTAATGAGCAGCATCCAGGCCTTGTCTATAGCTTACACATTGTGAATTGTTTTGCAATAAACATGGTACATAGGCGACTCTATAGTATACTGAATTTAATTCTTTGCGGAAAATACTGAGAATTTGTATAAGTGAATCAACTATTATGTCTCCTTGACGTTTTTACTGAGGAAATGCTATTCTGATTTCTATACTGAGCCTATTATTGTACCTTATCTCCAGCTGTACTGCAACTTGTATATTTCCCGCACAACAGGAAATCGTGTTCATAAACTTTGCTACTATTTATAAACATGAACAATTCGTCCTCCTTGCTGGAATGCAGTTGGGAACCTTGTATTTCAAAGCTGAGAAAAATTTACCTGTCATTAGCAGATACTCCAGAGATAGCAGCAACAGTGCCTCATTGGCTTGTTCCTCATCTACAAAGAAAGACCATTTTGACACCACAAATGTTGCTTGGGACAGGAGGTGCATCTGCCTTTGAGCTCCTCCTGGGAGACAGCACATAGCGATGGTGAAGAGAGCCACAGCTCACAGGCATTGACAGTCCCGAACCCACAGAACAGTACAGGAAGTTATGGACATGAACAGGTAAAATACCACAAACATAAAGAAATGAGGGAAGGGAAATAATATCTACCCTGATTTGACCCCAGGAATCTGCTTCCATGTGTTGAAATATCACACCAAAACCCAATTATATACATACTTATTACATGCTAAAAAAAATATTGGGCGAAATTTAAAAAAAACCTCTACTCGTTACTGGCTTGTACTGCTGAAATTTTTGGTATACAGTGAATGTTCCTAGGTTCTCTTTCGTGAGGAAGTAAGACATTCTGGTTGCTAGATAACTAGTATGATGTCACAGGGACGGACAAGATTCTTCAACCCAACACTGTGTGAGTCAGGAAAATTCTTGGTCTGCTGTGAAGTTGCCTCTATGCAAGCTTTGAGATAGTAATAGTTAAAGCTCAAAGGAAGTAGACATCTTCTCATATAAACTCCTGCTTCATGAATGATCCTCAACAAAACAGCAATCTATGCCTTTGTGTCAGAGTCCTAGTAGTAGAATCCAAAGTCAGATTTCCTACTGTTCCCTTAATATAATTTGTTTTTTGTGTATTCATGAAATTGAGTACCTTCTCATGTTTACAAGTCTTATTTATTTATTGAGTTAGTTTTTAAATTTTTTATTAGTATATGTCAGTGATACCAAACCTTTTAGAGCTCTGCGCCCAAACTGTGACCCAAAACACACTCATTTATCACAAAGTGCCAACGCTGCAATTAAATCTGACTACTGAAGATTTACTTTTCAATTCTGAAAATTTAATACAGTACATTGCCATAAATTCCCCTCAAAATCCTTGCCCTCAATTGGAACACACTCTTCCCTACATTCTTGCCACTTTCTGCCGCAATCTAGAGTCCTGTCTCCTGAGTGTCTTTAGTCGTGCTGTCCTGGCTGCCTTGATGCCCTGAATGGACTTAGAACATGGACCTTCATGGTCATTTTTTTTTAACCTAGAATGTGTAATAATACATTGTATACGTAATGATCATATTTAACATGGTTATTTTGTACCTGTACACGGTATATCTTCATTATCCCCCTCTACCACACACCTGCCTTCCATTCCCCCACCCTGCCCTATTTGCTGCAGACTTATTTACCTTTTCCCCTTTCTCCTTTCTTTTCTTTTTCCCTTCCTTCCTTTCCCCTTTCTCCCTATCTAGTTCTCCTCCTTTTGAATACTTTTTTACATAATATCTATTATACCTCTTCATCCTTATTTACACTTATGCTCTCTCATATCAGAGAAACAACTCGATGTGCACTAATGAGTGTCTGATTTATTTCACTTCAGAGTATGTTCTCAAGGAAAATCCATTTAGATACAAATGACTCTAGTTTATCCTTTTTATGGCAGAGTAGTACTCCATTGTGTGAAAAACCACATCTTCTTTAGTCATTCACTATGTGTTGGGCATTTGGGTTGTTTCCAATACTTAGCTCTTTAAAGTCATCTTCCTATGAACATGGTTGTGCATACATCACTGGGGTGTGATGATTTTAATTGTTCTGGGATGATAGCAAGCAGAGGTATAGCTGGGTCAAACGGAACCTCTAGTTGTAGTTCTCTGAGGAATCTCCACACTGATTTCTACAGTGCCTAAACCAACCTACATTCCCATCAACTGTGGAGAAGGGTACCTTTTTCCCCATAGCCCTGCCAGCACTCGTTACTGGTTGATATCTTCATAATAGCTGTTCTCTCTGGAGTGAGATGGAACATTAACATTGTTTTGATTTCCATCTCTCAAATGACCAATGATGTTGAACACTTTTTCATAGATTTATTTGCTATTTTTATTTCCTCATCTGAGGAATGTTTATTCATTTCAGATGCCCATTTTTGGATTGGGTCTTTAAATCTGGGCGTGTTGGTTTTTGTGTTCTTTATATATTCTAGACGTTAGACCTTTGTCTGAGGGGCAGCGGCCAAAAATATTTTCCCATTCCGTGGGTTTTTGTACTGCTTCATTGGTGACCTCTTTTGCTGTGCAAAAGCTTTTTAATAGGATATGGTCTCAAGCACTGATTCTTTGCATTATTTCCCGTGCACACTGGGTTCTGCTCATAATTTTTCCTACACCTATGTCTTCAAGAGTTCTTCCTATTCTATCTTCCAGCAGATTTGGTGTTTCTGTTTTAATGTTTAGATCTTTGATCCACTTTGATTTTAGCTTAGTACATGGTGACAGACATGTATCTAGTTTTGGTTTTCAGCATGTGGCAAGCCTCTTTTCCAGGTAGCATGCATTAAAGAGGCAATCTTTCTTCCAGTAAGAGAGTTTGGCTCCTTTGTCAAAGATAAGGTATTTGAATGTGTTTGGAATTGTCTCTGTATCTTCTAGCCTGTTGCATGGATCTTCGGTATGTCTTCATGCCAGTACTATGCTGTTTTTATGACGCTAGCTTTACAGTATAATTTCAAGTCAGGGATTGTGATGACCTCTGCCTTATTGCTGTTGCCAGGATTATTTTTGCTACTCTTGGTCTCTTCTGGTTCCAGATCAATTTCATGATTGTTTCCTCTAATTCTGTGAAGCATGTTATTGGTATTTTGATTGGAATTGCATTAAATCCATATAGTAATTTTGGAAGTCTGTTCATTTTCTCTATGTTGGTTCTTCCTACGAAAAACACAGTATATCTTTCCATTGTCTGATATTCCTTTCAATTTCCTTTTTCAGAGTGTTGTAGTGTTCATTGAAAAGAGCGTTTACTTGCTTTGTTAGATAGATTCCTAAGTATTTAATTTTTTTATGTGATTGTGAAAGGTATATCTTCTCTTATTTCTTTCTCAGTGAGTTTTTTATTGGTATATAGGAATGCTATTATCTCTTGGGTGTTGACTTTGTACCCAGATATGCAACTGAATTTAGTCATTAAATCTAGAACATTTTTGGTGGAATTTTGGGGTCCTTCTATGTAGAGCATCATGTCATCCACAAATAATGATAGTTTAACTTGAAGAAGTAGGACTTTGCAACAGACTCAAAACACAAAAAGCAACTACACCTGGTAGACATCTCTGAGGAAATAGTCATTTCTAAAGATTTCTCAATACTAACAAAAAAGCTAACTGCCATAGGCGATTCATAGCCATCAACTCAGGAACTAAACTAAAGAAGAAAAAATAGAAAATGAGAAGACAGACACACAAGATGAAACCCAGACCTCTAGCTCACCAAATGCAAACCCAGAGGGTAGTGAAGTGGAAAAATCTGAAAGGTTCCCACCCAGGATCTGGCAGAAGTTACAGTGGAAGTAACAAAGCAGATGAATGAGGCTCTAGGAAACATCAAAACTGAAATCATTTTCTGAATAAAAGAAATGATCAGTGATGCTAGAGCAGATACAGGTAAAAAGTAGAGGAGTTTAGGAAAATGATGGAAACCATAAATGCCCGATACAGGAAAGAAATAGAATCCATGAAACAGATTCAAACAGATGTTCAGGAGATTTAAAATTTCATTGAGACTATAGGCAGTGGAATGAAACAATGTGAAGACAAAATTTCAGACATAGAAGCCAAGACTGGCTAACAATAGAGAAAAGAAAGAGTGTTCCAAAATGGTAAGGGGCCATGAAAAATCAATACAACAGCTGCTAGATGACATAAAGAATAACATAAGATTGATCAGAGTCAATGAAAAAGTGGAAAATAATACAAATGACATAAAACACCTGCTCACAGAAGTAATGGCAGAAGACTTCTCAACTATGAAAAAAGAACTGACACACAGATAAGAGAGGCACACAGAACTCCAATTAGCCGCAATCAACAAAAATCTACCCCAAGGCATATAATAATCAAGATTCCAGAAATTCAACACAAGAATGGAATATTAAAAGCTGTTAGAGAAAAGAAACAAATAACCTATGAAGAAAAGCCTATCAGAACCACAACAAACTGCTCTTCTCAACATAAACCCTCAAGTCAAGGACAGCTTGGAGAGAATTATTTCAGGCCCTAAAATAAAACAACTTTCAGCCCAGGTTGATGTATTCCACAAAACTATCTTTCAAAATTGAAGGAGAAGTAAAATACTTTCGTGACAAAGAATACCTGAAGAGACTCATGACCACCAAACCAGCACTCCAAAATATTCTGAAGAACATTCTAGAAAGAGAAAATGAGGATGACAACTCCAGGAATCACAACAGAATGAATACTTCAGGCAAGGCAAGTAATTAACAGAAAGGAAAAATGGGGAGCCAACAACAGTTAAATAGCATGACAAGAATAAGTCAACATATGTCTGTTACAACCATCAGTGTAAATGGTCTCAACTCACCAATCAAAAGAAGCAGACTTGCAGAATGGATCAAAAGCATGACCCAGCAATATGCTGCATGCAAGAAATACATTTAATTCAAAAAGAAATGCATAGACTGAAAGTCAAAGAATGGAAAACAATACTTCATGTGACAAGAACCCAGAAAAAAGCAGGAGCAGGTATCCTATTTGCAAACAGGGTGAATTTCAAGCTAAGACTTTTTAAGAGAGATAAAGAAGGTCACTACATCTTTGTAAAGGGAACAATCCAAGAAGAGATGACAATTGTACATATATATGCATCAAATACCAGCATGCCTAACTATACACAACAAATATTAATGGACATGTAAAACCAAATCAGCACTAATACAATTGTAATAGGGGACTTTAATACCCCACTGTCACAAATAGAAAGATCAACTAGAAAAAATTAACAGGGAAATGTCTGAAATAAACAAAACTTTTGAACAAATGGACTTAGTAGATGTATACAGACTATTCCACACCACAACATCAGAATACACATTCCTCTCAGCTGCACACAGGATTTTCTCCAAAATAGACCACATACTAGCTCACAGAACATGGTTAAGTAAATGCAAAGGAATCGAAATTATCAAATGCATACTATGGGGAAACATTCTGAGAGGTGTCAGTCAAAGGATACAAAGGTTAACTTACACAGGAGGTATAAATTCGAAATGTAGTGACACACCCGGGGCACAGAGCCAGACCCGGAGGCTCCCTAAATGGACTGCTAGCTGCAGGGACCTGCCTGGATTTGGCAGGGTGGCCCATGAACAGTGCCGCCAGCCTCCTACTCTACAGAATACGGCAGAGTGAGGTGAGAGAGCCTGGCTGGCCTTGCTAGGCCCAGCCCCCACCACCCACCCCAGGTGGCTACACCTGGGGCACAGGGCCAGACCCGGAGGTTCCCTAACTGGACTGCTAGCAGCAGGGACCTGCCTGGATTTGGCGGGGTGGCCCATGAACAGCACCGCCAGCCTCCTACTCTACAGAATACAGCGGAGTGAGGTGAGAGAGCCTGGATGGCCGTGCTAGGCCCAGCCCCCACCACCCACCCCAGGTGGCTACACCCAGGGCACAGAGCCAGCCTGCACACCAGCAGGGTCTGGATCCATCATAATATATGAATAAGGTCGGGGTCCCAACACGGGTAACACTGTCCTCTGCTCTTCCCCCAGCCTCTCTTCTTTTTTTTTGGGGGGGTATCTGTATGTTTGTGTATTCTCTTCTTCTTTCTCCTGCCATTGTCCCTCTTTTAGTCTTTTCTTTGTTACTCTCTTTTCCCTTCCCCTCTCTGAAGTCACCATTACCAAGTAGAGCCAACCTTGACCTTGTCATTGAAGATAACCCTGGAGGCATAAAGGTCATAAGAGCCAAGAAATACGTATGTATACCCAGAAGAAACCGCAAAAACAGACATTTCCAAGGAGGACACTATTACCTATCTTTTTGTAACCTCGTACAAAGAAATTATCAAACCAATTTGGAGAACAAGCCAAGAGGGATAAAGTACATATGTAAACAAAGAAAATGACCAGACATAGAGGCAAAACACAACCCCAGACTCCCAGCCCACCTAGAATAAATACAGAAGAGAATGACATCGAGGAATTCAGAAGCCACTCAACCAAACTCTCAGAGATGATAGCAACAGAAGTTAAAAAACAGATAGGCGTGACAATAGAGAACATCAAGCTAGAGGTAATAGATCAGGTCAGGAAAGAGATGATTTGCTTAGTGAGTTCAGGGTAGACACAGATAAAAAAACAGAGTAACTAAGAAAAACAATTGAAAATTTGAATATACAACTTAGCAAAGAAATGGAGCCCAAGAAACAGATCCAAACAGATGTCCAAGAAATAAAAAACTCTCTGGAAAGTATACGGAGCCGAATGAATGAGAGCGAAGATAGAATCTCAGAACTAGAAGACAGATCAGCAATTAATGAGAATGAAAAGAAAGACCTCTTAAAAATAGCTAGAGAATATGAAATGTCACTACAACATCTGCAAGATGATGCAAAGAGGAACAATATAAGAGTGATAGGAGTAAATGAATCAGCAGGAGACAATACGAAGGATCTAAAAAGAATATTTACAGAAGTAATGATGGAAAACTTCCCAAGTATGAGAAAAGAACTTGATATACAGATAATTGAGGCATATAGAACCCCAATTACTCTTAACCAAAATAAATCCACACCAAGACATATAATAATCAAGATTCCAGAAATTCAGCAAAAAAAAAACAGAATACTGAAAATGATCAGAGAAAAAAGACAAATCACCTATAAAAGTAAACCCATCAGAATCACAGCACATTTCTCTACACAAACCCTAAAAGCAACGAGAGCCTGGAGCAAGGTATTTCAAGCCTTAAAGGAAAGCAATCTCTAACCCAGATTGATGTACCCGGTGAAACTATCTTTCAAATTCAACAATGAAATAAGATACTTCCATGACAAAGAACAACTGAAGAAATTTATAACCTCCAAACCACCTCTACAATATATCTTGAAGGAGATCCTGGAGAAAGAAAGAGTTAACTACAAATACAAGGACACTAATAAAATCCCACCAGGAAAGACAAGCAATTGAACTGAGATGAAACACAGAAACAACTACAGAAAAGATATATGGCTAAAATGAGTCAAATCATAACAGCTGTAACCACCAATGTAAACAGACTCAACTCACCTATCAAAAGAAACAGGCTAGCAGAATGGATCAAGAAAGAAGATCCAGCAATATGCTGCATACAAGAGACACATCTAACCCAAAAGGAAATACATAGATTGAAAATCAAAGGATGGAAAGCAGAATTCCATGCAACAGGAACCCAAAAAAAAAGCAGAGGTAGCTATCCTAATCGCAGACAAAGTAAACTTCAAGCCAAGACTAATCAAGAGGGATAAAGATGGCCATTACATACTTCTCAAGGGAAAACTTCAAGAGGAAGAAATAACAATCATTCATATTTATGCAGCAAATATTGGTGCACCTAAATACATAAAACTAGCATTAAGGGACATGAAAGATTAAATAAACACTAACACAATTATAATGGGAGACTTCAACACCCCACCCTCACAAAGAGACAGATCAACTAGACAGAAAATTAACAAAGACATATCAGAACTGAATCAACTCTGTGAACAAATGGACTTGGCAGATGTCTACAGAGTGTTCCACCCCACTACAGCAGAATACACATTCTTCTCAGCTGCACACGGGTTGTTTTCCAAAATAGACCACATAATAGCCCATAAAGAATACTTAAGAAAATGTAAGGGAATTGAAATTATCCCATGCATACTATCGGACCATAGTGCAATGAAACTAGAATTCAATGGAAACAAAAACCAAAAAAGTCACATAAACACATGGAAACTAAGTAATATCCTCCTGAATAACAGCTGGGTCACAGAAGAGATTAAAGAAGAAATTAAACAATTCATACAGTTAAATGATAATGACAATACAACATACCGGAATTTATGGGATAAAATGAAAGCAGTGCTACGGGCGAGGATCATCACATTGAGCTCTCACATCAAGAAGACAGAGCGAGCTCGAATAAACAACTTAATGTTCAAGCTCAAACAACTAGAAAAGGAAGAACAAAATAAACCTAAAGCTCATACAAGAGAGAAAATCATTAAGATCAGAGCTGAAATCAATAGAATTGAGACCAAGAAAACAATACAAAGAATCAACGAATCAAAGAGTTGGTTCTTTGAGAGACTAAACAAAATAGACAAACCCTTAGCCAACCTGATCAAAAAAAGGAAAGAAAAGACCCAAATTCATGCAATAAAAAACGAAAGGGGGGAAGTCACAACTGACACGTCAGAAATCCAAAGGATCATCAACACCTACTTCATGAACTTATACTCAAATAAGATGGAAAACATGGAAGAGATGGACAGATTCCTAGAAACATACAAATTACCAAAACTAAACCAAGAAGAGATACAAACTCTTAATAAACCAATATCAGCCATTGAAATTGAAGAGGTAATTAAAAACCTACCAAGAAAGAAAAGCCCAGGTCCTGATGGCTTCACAGCTGAATTCTACAAGAAATTCAAAGATGATCTAATACCATTATTCCTCAAACTCTTTAATGAAATTGAAAAGGAAGCAGTACTTCCAAAATCATTCCTGGAAGCAAGCATTACCCTAATACTAAAACCAGAAAAGGACCCAACTGAAAAAGAGAACTACAGGCCAATC
>PVJO010033474.1:0-12044 GCA_004026905.1 Hystrix cristata
GGCGCAGGAAGGAGAGGCGCAGAGGACGAGCGGCAGATGAGGGAAGGACGCCGCCCTGCCCTTCCCAGGTCTCACTGTGCGGGGCGTCCTGCCCCGGCCTCTCCCACCGCCACCACCAGAGAGTGAGCTGGGATGCTACTGCAGTGTGTGGCTCGCTCTGCCGACGTCATCCTCCATCACATGGATATTTTCACGAGGGAAATTTGCCCTGGATGCAGGGCAGGGCGTCAGAAAGCAAGAGAGCAGCGGAGACCACGGGGACTCACCATTCGGCAGTGAGTCCAGCCAGAGACGGGGCGCTGGGTACTGATGCTGGCGCGGGGCAGAGGACGCGGGTCCCCTCTCCATCGTCTCATCTGAAACTTTTCCAGGGCCAGAGAAAGAGATCTGGAGAAGAAATCAGACGTCTTGGCTACATGGCTACCTCAGAGCCTGAGCGTGGATTTCAACCCAGGCCTTCCTGAGTCTCTACTGCGAGATGCCACCCTCCTGCTGCTCTCTCTGGCTTTCTCACCTGGGACGCAGACTGCTCTCCCCAGCAGAATTGCTGGAGGTGGGTTCCCACAGTAGAAACAGCTTTTAAACCCAGACCCCGCCCACTGGCGTGAAGCCACGCCCCAGACACGCCCCGAGCAGAAAAAGCCACGCCCCTCGCAGCGGATTCCGGCTCTTGGGCTCGGCAGTGTGCAGCTGTGAGCACCTGCTGTGGATGCACCAGGACGGCCCTGCAAAGTAAAGAGTCCTCACAGAAAGCAACAGCCTGCCATGGCTGGGCGTGTAGGCTCCACTCTTCCCCATTTTCAGCAGTTTCCCGCAGCATCTCTCACTTGCACAGCTCTGCCATCCTTCAGTGTGTGGCTGGCACGCACAATTCACTGCACATTTCCCACAGGTGTGGTTCTTGCTCACCAAGATGCCTCCCAGGAGCGCACGAACACACAGAATCACACACACCTGCACTTAGTGACACAATCACACCCTTCAAAGGACAACAGCAGGTTGACACAGCACGGTCCTATGTCTCAGGGACACACAAACTGGCAACACATCCAGTGTCAGGCACAAACACATGCACATGTGTGTGGCTGACAGAGACATGGAATCTCCCAGATGTGACTAAAGACACCACCAGGCACACAAAATCCCAGCAATGTCGTGCACAATATGCAGAGTGTCCTGCTGGCCAGGGCCTTGTGGTCCAGAGACTTAAGTGGAGTTCGATCATGCAGCCATGGCTGCTGACCTTCAAGGCTGACCTTGAGTCTCCAGCCTCCCAGCAGTCTAGCTGACTGGTGCAGCCCAGAGCCCGCGCCATGAATCACATCTTGAAGACTGTTCGATGTGGGCCAATGGCCAGGTGAACAAAGGCACTCTGACCAGGTGGGATGCGCCCAGAGGCTTACCGATGCCCTCTCAGGATCAGAGGCATGCACCCGACCTCTTTGGTCAAGGTTAACCCTCAACTGCACATCACCTTCATAGAGTTGCTGGGAGGATCGCAGGTGGACATGTGCGTCCTAGCACATACCTGGGCCTGGGCAGTGCCCTGGAAGTATGCACCAGAGTCGTTTGGCACTTTGGTGTGTGTCGGGCACAACCCCCAGCACTTGCAGGCACTCATCCAGTCCTCGAGGTGTCCCTCTGAGGCAGGCACCGCTGGCCTCATTTAACAGAGAAAGGGGATCAGAGAGGGGTGCTTGCTAGGTCTAGATTATTCTGGACACAGGGGTCATGATTGGCCACCACCTGCAGAGAAGTGAATTGTGACCCAATGTCTCTGCTTTGGAGAGGATGGAGGTGGGCTTCTATTAACACCCTACCCATAACCTTGCCTTTGGGCTCTCTCAGACACCCAGGACAACAAAGTCCCATCATTAAGTGAGAGCCATCGCACTAAGCTATGTCCCCAGTCCTTTTTATTATTTCTTTTTGAGACAGGCTCTTGCTAAATTGCCCAGGTGGGACTTGAACTTGTAATCTTCCTGTCTCAGCCTCCCAAAGTGCTGGGATTAGAGGTGTGCACCACCGTGCCCAGCCCATTGTACTTTCCCCAGTTTCCCTTTCCTGCTTTCCCCCTGCCCACTTCCCCAGTGGGGCCTTTGGCTATTGCCCTTGCAAGGGGAGCCTCTGTACCCAACTTTTTGTCAAGCCCTCTGCAGGGTCTGAGGTTTTACTAATTTGCAAAGAAATAGGTTAGCCTGCTACAGTTTTATAGATGTTGGCAGAACACATGAGACTCCTGGGTCAAGGGACTCGAATATGCACAGAGCAGCAGGCAGCATGAGTTGTATGTTTCCATCTGTTCACTTTGCCACGAGTCTTACGGAGTGACCAGGGGTATTCTGTGCACACGTGCACACTGATGAGGAGTTCGTGCCGCTGGTACAAAGCTTAAGAATCCCCAGATAAGAGGGTGCTTACAAGCCTGTGGAGCCTTTGTCTCTGATTGAAGATACTATATTATCACAGGCTGAAAATACACCTACTCTAAACTGACATTGTATTTGTTATCCTAAGCAGTAAACGAGTATGTAGTAAGAGAGACACTGTTACGTAGGACAATAAGGAAATCTGATCTGAGGGAGACGCTAGCTTGGTAAGGCTTCCTGACATACAAATATCCTTGAAAAGATAGTTCTTTCTGGGCATGGTGGCGCACACCTGTAAGCCCAGCAGTCAGGCTGAGGCAGAAGGATCTTGAGTCCAAGGCCTGACTGAGGGACCCACGTGAGACCTTGTTTTTAAAAAAAGTGTCGGGCTGGGGATTTAGCTCAGTGCTTAGAGTGTTTGCCTCGCAAGCATGAGGCCCTGAGTTCGATTCCCGGTACAAAAAAAAAAAAGTGTCAATGCTTTGGTTTAGAAGACGTGCAGAAGTGTGAGAGCATCGTGGAGAATGTCTCCCTAATGCTATTCAGACTGTGTCTTCTGCCCCTGGGTGCAGCCAACCCCCATAGACTGTCGTCAAACACTCCACTTGCTGCAGCCCGCTTCTCCAGCCTAACCGACCGTGTCTGGCAGCAGTTCTCTGTCGAGCCCAGCATAAAGGCAGGGCTCGGAACCAGACCGGGCCGCGAGGGGCCAGATTCAGGCTCCTGAATTCTGGAGGAGGAAGAGCCCGGGGACAGGCCCTTGACTTCCCAAATCTTAGGTCCTTGAGTGGAGACTGGTAAGGTCTGATCCCCTGCGGTGCACATGTGGGAATGTCTAGGGATCCAATAATCCCGCGCTGCAAAGAAGAAAAGGGTTGATCTCCAGGGGTGCGAGGCCCGATACTTCTTGGGGTCCCTGAGCGGTGGGGACTGGAACCACTGGCTCCAGGGTCTGGGGTGAAGGTGCCCAGAGGGGTGGAGGACCAAGCAATTCCCATCACTTCTACCTCTCATTTCCTCCACGAGGGTGGCACCTGGCCTGCCCGCTATGCGCATGTGCAATGTCGCAAAGGCCTGTGGGATACATCACGCGTCATCCCGCAACCTCGCTGGGCGGCGCACAACCGCCGTCATGACGTCATTACCCTGCGGCTAACCCAGCATGCTCCTCTCCAGCCGCGTGGTACCCTTTGAGCTGCCCACATCTACCCCGGGAGAGCTCAGCCTGCGTGCTGTCGGCGCGGGCCCGGATGTTAGACAGGGAGCCTCTGACCGAAGGGAACCACGGCCGAAAGCTGCTGGAGCATGGCCGAATGTTGCCATTGCAGGAGCCTCAAGTATTTACTGCCAGTCCGCTCTTCTCCCCGGTGTCTCCCAGCATCAGCATTATCTCAGCCAGGCCTGAGCAGACACTAGCCGGGGCGCCTGATGAACGCCTGGGTGTGTGCAGGCTGAGGGCGGAGGCCTGGACTCCGGTGGGGTCCGAGCTCGGAGGGAGCCAAAGGAAATGGGTGTGGCCAAGGTCGAGAGTTAGGGTGGGGCTGCTTTTGGTTTCCTTTGGCCAGAGTAGTACTGTACATTCGACCTGAATATATATTTGAGGATAGAGAACGAGGTTCAGTTGGGATGGAGGGTCTTGTTGGAGTAGGGTTAGAGGTGGGGCTAGGACTGTGCTTTTATTGGGTTTGGGGCTGATGATGTCAGAGTGTTTTAGGATGGCCTGGGTTCTGGCTGGAAAGGAGTTTGCTTTGGTGTTGGGTGCGGAGATTGAACTGGGGATGGGAGTAAGCTTGGTTTTGGATGAGCATCGGGTTGTGTAGCATATGAGTATGGCGTGCATTTCATTTGATTTGAAGTGGGCCTTTGAGGATGTAGGTGTTAGACTGAATTAGGGTTACTTGGGTTGGGGTCGTGTGTGATGTGGTTGGACTTGATTATTTTAGATTGGCTTGGGTCAGTTTGGGTGGGGATTAGGTTGAGCTTTGGGACCCTGGATCCAGGAGGACCTCACTCAGAGGAAGGCAAACTTCTGTCACAGAACAATTCCGGGGAACCCCCGATCAATCTCTCTCTCTCTCTCTCTTTCTTTCTATCTCTCTCTCTCGTGTGTGTGTGTGTGTGTGTGTGTGTGTGTGTGTGTATACTGCCTGAGTATATCCCTTTCTCCCAATCTTTATGGTCTTAAATTTTAGTTATCTGGGTCCTACTTCTATCTCTCTTGATGTATGTTGAGTTTACTTGTCTCTTAGGAAGGAGGGAAGATCTTAGCAAGTTCTGTAGCTGCGGCTGGTGCTGAGTCCATGAGCTGCTTTGGTTTTATGGAATAGTTGAAATAACCAACCTGCTGGAAATCTAGGAAATTTTACAGAGTTAACAGTGGTGGGAACAATTCACTTTCGAATTCTCCTTACTCGTTCTGAGTAGCTGTCTGTCATCTCTCTTTCCCCCCTTTCCCATATTCAAATAAATTATCTTTTTTTATTTAAAAAAAAAACAGTGGAGTTGGCAAGCTCTTGTTCCTAGTTCTCTTCTACCACCCCAAAATGTGATTTTAAATGCCAATTAATCTTGAACATAAATCTGGATTTTTAAAAAAGTATTTTTGGTTCTTTGAGATGGGAGTCTTGCTAAGTAGTCCAGCCTGGCTTTAAACTCACTATGGAGCCCAGGCTGGTCTCACACTTGCAGCGGTCTTCCTGCCTCAGCCTTCTGAGTGCTGGGATGATGAGCGTGCACCCCCATACCTGGCCTTGCTTCTTAAAAACATGAAAAAAGGAAATAAAAGAGAACAACAATAACAACAACAGCACCACCACCACCACCAAACTACCTGGCTCCTGAGACCTATTTGTTTGAAGAGAGGCTGTTGGGCACGAATCTGGAGAATGAAGAATAGGGGTCACTGGAACTCCACGTTGTTTGGATGACGTCAGATTTTGAAATGATAAGAAATTTGACTTGGAGACTCGTATTTCTGGATTGGAGATGCACCTGGATTTGAGGCAGGTGGATCTGTAGGACCACAAGGCAACAGACTTAGGGAACTAGATTCTGGGTGTGGGAGGGCAAGAATTAGAGAGTTGTGAATGCAGGGTTTCTATTTCAGGGACATGAGACCTTAGAGGGTTAGCACTTTGGTCCAGAGTGGTGTAGGGGTCAGGGTGTACCATGGCACCAGCATTTCAGGGGATATTGGGTCTTGGGGTGCACAGGACTTACTTGGGACCTAAGCAATGAGACTTTGCATTGTGGGCCAGTTCCACCTTTCTTGGCGTCTCTTTACTGGCTCTGTCCCTTACTTCAAGTCTCCAGGAGCTACAGGGCCTGCTTCCATGAGACCTTGGGCCCTGGGAACACATCCAAGGTAATCCAGCATCTTCAGAACAACAAACACTGGGTCCTCCTCCCCCTCCACAGCTCTCAGAGTGGAAGGAGGTGTCCAGTTCCCAGGAACAGGGGCGGGGGCTTGGCCGGCATCTGGGTGCCACTAGGGGAGGAGCAGGGTCCTGGGGAGAAGGGAGGCTTTATAAGGCTCCTCAGGGAGGTTTTCAGTCCTGAGCTTGCCGCCTGCCCCTGGACACCTCTGTCACCATGCGGTTCCTGGTTCTGTGACTCGTCCTGTTCCTAGGGGAGACAGGTGAGTCAGTGGGGGATAGAGGAGGAGGAGGAGGGGCCCAGATGCTCATGCTGCCCTCATCCCCCATCGGACCTTCCTCTCCCACTCAGCACCCAGCCTCATCCCTCCAGCCCACAGCCCTCCCCAGACCAGAGCGCGGGGCTTCTTCCTAGCTCTCACAGCCCTGCCCTGAAATCTACCTCCGACTCCTCCACATTGCCAAATCCATCCAGACCTCATTCCTGCTCCCTCCCGGGAACCCCAGAACATTCTCTTCCCAAGTCTACTTCCTGCCACCAGCCACTTTGCTAAAGGGGCAGCCCCTGAGCCATTTCTGTCTCTCTTTGTGGGGCTCAAAATCTGAGGAGCTCTCTCAGAACCCCTTAATTCTGTCCCCAGAATCCCTCAATTCTACTGACTTTTCCCATCCAGCTGTGAGGTGTCACCCTGTGCCCTAGACCTCACTATCTGTCCCCCAGTCCTGCTCCCAGGAAAACCAGATCCCATCAAACACTCTGCTTCTCCCCCAGCCAGGCTGTCTGTTCCGTGACAACAACCCCCTCACCTGGCATCGGCCTTCCGAAAATGTCTCCTCTTTGCCCAGACCCTTCATCAGTGTCCAGGCTTTGCCCAGGGAAAACATTCAGCATGCCGGCTACAACTGCCAGCTATCCCAGGATGGATTCCCTGACTCTGCATCATCTTCAAAACCTCTAAAGACCGAGTCTAGCTACAAACTATTGCTTCAACCCCGGGCCCGCCACGGCCTCCACACGGCCTGCTGTCTCCCTACTCCAAGGCCCCAGTGGCCCCACGTGACCCAGTCTGCTTCAGATGCTCTTTGCTGTCTCCTGTCCTCATCCTTGGGGTCTGATCTCTCAGGGAGTAAAGTCTCCCTAATCAGGACCAGCCAGCAACCTGCAAACTCAGGGAATATCCCTGAATTCCGGCCACTTCCCTCCACCCCTTGTCTATGACCTTAGGCCCCAGCCCTGTTCCTGTGCCACTCTGTCCCTTCAGACCCACAGGACAGTCCCCTTTCCTGGTGCTGTCACCCAGCCCTCCCTTCCGCAGGTGCTGCGGCCCCCATCCAGCCCCGCATCGTAGGTGGCTGGGAGTGTGAGAAGCATTCGCAGCCCTGGCATGTGGCTGTGTATCACGAAGGCTTAGCAGTGTGCGGGGGCGTCCTGGTGCACCCCCAGTGGGTGCTCACTGCTGCCCACTGCCTCAGAAGGTGAGTAGGGGCAGGGCGCAGCTCAGTGGTGCAGCACTCTCTAGCACCTGCAAGGTCCTGGCTTCCCTCTCACCCACCCCTCTGCCCCCACGACAGTGAGGAGGGCCAGGGGAGGGGGGTTCTAGTGCTCTGCGGGAATAAAGTTGGGCCTTTCCCTTGGACACCCTCATGGGGCCGGGCGCTGAGGCAGAGGGGGAAGGCGCTGACCGGGAGGCCTGGGCAGAGGGGAGCTGGGGCCGGACCACCCGGGCCAGGGTTGCCTGGGTCTCCGTCTTGGGGTCTCCATCCCCCTCTCTCCTCTGTCCCAGTGTCTCTGCCTCCCCCATCTCTGTCCACCTCTGGGTGTCTCTGTAGCCGTCTCTGTCCTTGTGTGTCCCCACCCAAGTCTCTGTGTCCCCTCCCCATCACTGCTGACCACAGTCCCAGGATGGGCCCCAGGGAGACCCCGGAGGAGAGGAACAGAGGAACCCCACCCCACGGACCATCCGCTCTGGGAGACTCGGGGAAGGGCTGCCTGAGCTGGGGCAGGAGGGGAGCAGGAGGGGAGGAGGGCGGGCAGGGTGCTGAGCAGGCTGGCACTGACTTTGGGCTGCAGTCCGGCCACCTGCTGGGAGCTCTCAGCTCTGTCCCAGCTGCAGCTCGGCTGATGTCAGCACCCACCCTTCTCCTGTCACTCTCTCTCCCTGCTTCCTCTCGGCCTCCACTTCTCTCTCTTTTCCCCCCTGAAACCCTCTTGTTTTCTGTTTCTCAGTCCTGTCCTCGTTGTCATCTGTCCACTCCCTTCCTCCTCCCATCTCTCTCCATCTCTCTCGCAGGAGGTCTTTGCCCTCCTGCGTCTCTTTCTGTGTCCTTTGTGCTCTTTGATCCTCTCTGTCCTGCCCTCTGGTCCCCACTGCGCCATCCTTGTCTGCTCTTTCTTTTGCTCTCTTGTGTTCCTGCTTTTCACACCTCACCTTCGTCTTCTCACTTGCTGACTCTGTTCCTCCACGTCTCTGATCTTTGCCCTCCTTCCCTCACTCACCCTTCTTCCCTCTGTGTTTCTCACTCTCTTTCTTTCTCTCCTTTGGGACCCTCCCCTGTGCCCCGTTCCCCTCGACTGACCTCCCTCTTCCCTGCTCTGTCCTCATTCCCTCCATCCCCTTCTTAGCCCAGCAAGCACCAAATCTGGCTTGGTCGCCACAAGCTGTTTGCTGGCGAATACCCAGGTCAGCTTGTCCAAGTCAGCAGAAGATTCCTCCATCTGTAATTCAGCATGAGCCTCCCGATGCCGCTCAGAATCCACCCAGATGGTAACTACAGCCATGACTGGATGCTGCTCTGCCCGACAGAGCCGCTCAGTTCACAGACACTGCGAAGGTCCTGAGCTGCTCACCTTAGACCCAGTAACGGGAGCACGTGTGTGGTCTTGGGCTGGGGTGGCACAGTGCTGGGCCCACAGGAGGGCAGATCACTTAGTCTGGGCCAACATTTGGGTGTGTAGGAGGAGGGATCGGGAACCCGCTGGGTCTGACTCAACTCTTCTCCCTTCTGGCCTGTAGCTGAGTTTCCAGACAATCGCTGGTGTGGGGACTTCAAACACCTGCCTAGGAGCCAGTGTGACTAAGCTTTCATCAAGAAGGTGACTGACGCCCTGCTGTGGGCTGGCGAATTGGGAAGCAGCAAAGCCCTCTGTGAGGCGAGCCACCATTTCCTACAGGATGCTGCAAGACAGAACAGAGATTCCAGAGTGGGCTGGAGAGCTCCCCACCTCACAGTCTGTGCCCTCCTTTTCCCTGCTGCTCCCCTCTCCTTCTCGTGGTCTCCTCCCCGTTTCACGTGCTCCTCACTCCTCCTCATCACTCCTCGCTGCTCTGCTCGCCGCACAGTCACTGGGCCTCCACCTGGTGCCGGCACTGTCCTTGGCCCCGGGAAGATGGTGCTGAGCAGGAATCAACCCCTCACAGGGAGCCCTGTCCTGGGGAGAGCAGCAGAAACAGGAAACTAACACAGAAATGATGGGGAGGTCGGGGGCGTGCAGCTGTGCACGGGGCAGGGCGGAGAGACGGGAGTGGGGGGACCTTGTGTGCAGCTGAGATGGGCCAACACCTGAGGCAGGTGCAGGTGGCCGTGTGGTGTCTGGGGAGCCGCAGAGGGAGCGGCAGGTGCTGAGGCCCCCATGGAGAGGGCCTGACAGCGTGAAGGACACGGTGTGAGACGGCGCCAGGTGGGGCAGGGGGTCCTGACCTGCAGGGCCTCAGCTGGGCCGCGGGGACACTGGTTTCCTCTGGGCGGCTGGGAGCTGTCTGGTGCTGGGCAGAAGCGGGGCAGGGCTTGCCTCGGTGGTCACGGCTGCCCTCTAGTGCTCATCTGGCGATCAGACTGCAGGGTGTGCACGGTGCAGCTTCCCTGTGGCCAGGATGCCACCCACTGTCCTCTGTAGGGGTTCCTGCCTGCCTCCCGGACATGGGCGCTGGAGTCCCCATGTGGGAGAGCTGGTCTCTGCATCTTTCACTCTGTATCGTTCCCCTTTGTCTCTAGGGTGACTCTGGAGGTGCATTGGCCTGCAGTGGTGTCCTCTGAGGACTGGCAACATGGGGCCACTTCCCCTGCGGCCTCTACAGTGCACCCAAAATCTTCACAGACTGAAGCCCTGTGTGAATTGGATCAGGGTGGCCAACCCCTGAATGCCCTGCCTGCTGCCACCACCATTAAAATTGAGTAGATGCAGGTTCTGGGATCATCTTTCTGGACCGATGGGGGGAGACATGAAAGGTCATCACACATCTGACCAATAATAGAGACCCCGGCCCTCCTGACCCAGGTCCTGAATTTCACCTCAGGCTAGACAGAAAAGACCAGTGCATCTCGGCTTTGAGCAGCATCGTCCTCTTTGGGGGACTTTAGGCAGTAAAGCGCAACATCTTCTCACGCAGCTTCTGTGAGGAGACACAGGGATAGAGGTGGCTGTCGCATCTGTGGTTCAGAGACGCTGCTAGGCTGGGTCCGTCTCGGGGAGCAGATGTGGCAGATGCTGTCCGAGGAGCACCAAGCAGGAAGCCAGGACGCCAGATACCCAGCAGTTGTGGCACCTACACCAAGCCCTCCTGAGAAGTATGAACAGAGAGACAGACAATTTAACAGTGTCCTGGGGCAGGGAACAGGTTGCTGAGAGACTGGAAAACACCGAGACAGCCTGGGAGAGATGAGATTTATTAGGGCAGTAAAAGGGAAGAACAAGAGTTAACTGCAACTTTCTAGGGTCCGCAAGAAGCACATACGTTCCAACAGTTCTGCTTGGCAAATCCCATGAGCGGGGTGTACTCAAAACCAGCACTAATTGGTCAAATCTCACAGCGGGGGGCAGGGCGTATGCTGAGCAAGCTCCACCAGGCAGATCCCACTGGGCGGCAGTCAACAGTTCCGCTTGGAAAAGTCCCTCAGGCTATGCACAGCGAGCAACAAGGCTGCTGGCAAACCCCGCAAGAGGCGTGCAACCCCACAACAGGTGTGCACTCCACAAGCTTCTGCTTGGAAGAGTCCTGAATGGTACAGACTGTGCCAGGGCATCACTCGCTGAGTCCACAAGGGCTGTGTTCTGGACAGCAGCGTCCCTGGAGGTCCAGCAGCTACGAGTTCACCAGAAAGCAGCCAGAGTGTTCGGTGGTGGCCGGACTCTGGTGCTGTGTTCTGTGCCTAACTCTCCTAGCAAGAGGTCTCGCAGGGTAATCTGTGTGCCAGTGACATCGCTAGCTTGCTTTGTTCCATTGTATGGCCAGCAGTCCAAGAAGCAGCTGGTTTAGCCTGGGCGCAGGAAGGCAGTTTTTACAGGTAGCACCGCTGTGCCCTTATCCAGTGTCCCCTCAGGAACTTTCGTCTGGAAATTCTGGACTCCGCCCACAGTGCTCCCCTGACTTGGCAGGAGTGTTAGGAACATACAAGGGGCATTTCAGGGACATGGTGCCAAATGCCTTAGTTTTCCTCAAGGAGATACAAACTGACAAAAGAATACATGCTCACAAATACTCATTGAGGAAGAACACAGCCAGGGAAAAGATGGCCATCAAACACACTCGAAGTGTCTTTGGTGAAAGGGAAAAGACCAGAAAATGAGAATAAAAGGGAGTAAACTAATTATTGGTTGAGGTTCTGAGTCAGCCAATGAACAAATACACAGAAATACAATAGATGGGGCTGTCCTGGGCTGTAGGTCTGATTTGCACAAACTAAGGAAGACAGTTTGCTCAGCCCTCTGCCCATGAAGACCAGAGAGAGAATGAAAAGCCGGGCCGGGACCGCATGCAGTAAGACCCACCAGAGCAGAGTGAGAACAAATCTGGAAGACACAGTGCAGGGCAGTGAGAACCGTGGCAATGGCAGGAAGGAGGCAAAGGGTGAGGGAAAAAGAGAGCCTGGACCTCTATGGGCTGGAGAGTGACGTGAATTCCACGGAGCTCAGAAAGGCAGAGGCGGCTGGCCCGGGCGGGTCTGGGAGTCACCAATGGGCTGAGGGTACTTTCGCTCGATTTGGATGGAAGCAGACCTGGCAAGGCGCAGCTCTGCTGGCAGTGCCAGGCTCAACCCTTCGCACCACAGTGTTGTACTCCAGGCTGCCAGCGGCTGCCACTGCACATCAGTGCCAGCACCCCGCTGATTACCGCCGATGCTGGCCGCCGCTGCCCGGTGCCCGTCAGCCCTCTCAATTGCGAGTTTCTGTCGCTGACTTCTGTCACCGATCGTTGTTGGCTACTGGACTCTGGAGCTCTGCTGGGCTAACAGACCCAAGTCTGTTTTTAAAGGAAGCATTCTGTCCACACTTCTCGGAGTAAGAATCCTGAGTAGATGTACA
>PVJO010033475.1:0-12045 GCA_004026905.1 Hystrix cristata
GAGGAAATCATTAAGATCAGAGCTGAAATCAATGCAATTGAGACCAAGAAAACAATACAAAGAATCAACGAATCAAAGAGTTGGTTCTTTGAAAGACTAAACAAAATAGACAAACCCCTAGCCAACCTGATCAAAAAAAGGAAAGAAAAGACCCAAATTCATGCAATAAAAAATGAAAGGGGTGAAGTCACAACTGACCTGTCAGAAATCCAAAAGATCATCAACACCTACTTCAAGAACCTATACTCAAACAAGAGGGAAAACACGAAAGAAATGGACAGATTCCTAGAAACATATGAATTACCAAAACTAAACCAAGAAGAGATAAAAACCAATATCAGCCATTGAAATTGAAGAGGTAATTAAAAACCTACCAACAAAGAAAAGCCCAGGTCCTGATGGCTTCACAGCCGAATTTTACAAGAAATTCAAAGATGATCTAATACCATTATTCCTCAAACTCTTCAATGAAATTGAAAAGGAAGCGGTACTTCCAAAATCATTTCTGGAAGCAAGTATCATCCTGATACTAAAACCAGAAAAGGATCTAACTGAAAAAGAAAACTACAGACCAATTTCCCTAATGAACATAGATGCGAAAATTCTCAACAAGATTCTGGCCAACAGAATACAACGAATTATCAAGAAGATTGTACACTTCGACAAAGTAGGACTCATCCCAGGGATGCAGGGATGGTTCAACGTATGTAAATCAATATATGTAACACACCATATCAACAAAGTCAAAAACAAAAATCACATGGTCATCTCAATAGATGTAGAAAAAGCATTTGACAAAATTCAACACTCATTTATGATAAAAACCCTACAGAAATTAGGAATAGAGGGTCTATATCTAAATCTGATAAAAGCCATTTATGACAAACCAACAGCCAACATCACACTAAATGGCCAGAAACTGGAAGCTTTCACACTAAAATCTGAAACAAGACAAGGTTGCCCACTATCACCACTATTATTCAACATAGCTCTGGAAACATTAGCCAGAGCAATTAGACAAGAGAAGGAAATAAAAGGAATAAACATAGGAAAGGAAGAAGTTAAACTATTGTTATTTGCAGATGACATGATACTCTACATAGAAGACCCAAAAAACTCCACCAAAAAACTTCTAGATTTAATAACTAAATTCAGTTGCATTGCCAGATACAAAGTCAACACTCAAAAGTCAATAGCATTCCTATACACAAACAATAAACCCACTAAGAAAGAAATAACAGATGATATACCTTTCACAATTGCACACAATAAAATAAAATACTTAGGAATCTATCTAACAAAGGAAATAAAAGACCTTTACATTGAAAACTACAGCACTCTAAAAAAGGAAATAGAAAGGGATATCAGAAAATGGAAAGACATCCCGTGTTCCTGGGTAGGAAGAACCAACATCGTGAAAATGGCTATACTTCCTAAATTACTATACAGATTTAATGCAATTCCAATTAAGATACCACCAACATACTTCAAAGAATTAGAAAGGACAATCATGAATTTCATCTGGAACCATAAGAGACCAAGAATAGCAAAAACAATCCTAAGCAATAGGCGAAAGGCAGGAGGCGTCACAGTTCCCGACCTAAAACTACAGTGATAAAAACAGCATGGTACTGGCAAAAAGACAGACCTGAGGATCAATGGAACAGATTGGAGGATGCAGAAACAACTCCAAACACACTCAAATACCTCATCTTCGACAAAGGAGCCAAACACCCTCACTGGAAGAAAGATAGCCTCTTTAACAAATGGTGCTGGAAAAATTGGCTTGCCACATGCTGAAAACTAAAACTAGATCCAAGTCTCTCACCAAGTACTAAACTAAAGACAAAGTGGATCAAAGATCTAAACATTAAAACAGAAACACTAAATCTCCTGGAGAATAAAATAGGAAGAACCCTCGAAGACATAGGGATAGGGAAAAAATTTATGAACATAACCCAAACAGCACAGGAAACAACACGAAGAATCAGTGCGTGGGACCACATGCTATTAAAAAGCTTTTGCATAGCAAAATAAATCACAAATAGAGCAGGGTGAAAACCTATGAACTGGGAAAAAGTTTTTATTAGCTATCCATCAGACAAAGGTGTAACATCTAGAATATACAAAGAACTCAAAAAAATTAAACCTCCCAAATTCAAAGACCCAGTTCAAAAATGGGCATCTGAAATGAATAAACATTTCTCAGATGAAGAAATTAAAAAGGCAAATAAATATATGAAAAAGTGTTCAACATCACTAGTCATTTGAGAAATGCAAATCAAAACAACATTAAGATTCAATCTCACTCCAGAAAGAACCGCGTTTATGAAAAAAATCAACCAGTAACAAATGCTGGTGGGGCTGTGGGGAAAAAGGAACTCTCCTCCATTGTTGGTGGGAATGTAGACTGGTCCAGCTACTATGGAAATCAATATGGAGATTCCTCAAACAACTAGAACTAGAGGTTCCATTTGATCCAGCTATCCCCCTACTGGGGATCTTCCCAGAAGAACTGGAATCCTCATACCACAGAGATGTATGCACAACCATGTTTATAGCAACACAATTTGTAATAGCTAAGTCTTGGAAACAGCCTAAATGCCCAACAACCAATGAATGGCTAAAGAAAATGTGGTTTTTCTACACAGTGGAGTACTACACACCCATAAAAAAGGATAAACTAGAGTCATTTGTATGTAAATGGATGTTCCTTGAGAGCATACTATTAAAGTGAAATAAATCGGACACTCATGAGTACACATCGAATTGTTTCTCTGATATGAGAAACCATGGATGTAAAAAAGGACAAAGAGGTGTAATAGATACAATCTAAAAGGAAGATAATATTCTAAGGAGAGGAGCATTGGACGGAGGAGGGGGAGAAATGGGAAGGGAAAAGACGGATAGAAAAAGGAAAGGGAATTCATGGAGAAATGTGAATGTACCTGCTGTAAACAGGGAAGGGAATAGAGGGGAGGGGCGGGGAAGAGGGGGGAGAACCAAGATGCATCATGTACAAGTACAAAATAAATGTGATGAATGTAACCATTATATGTACAGTGTACCAATACACGTTTTTGGTTAATAAATAAAAATAAATAAATAAAAAAAATCCCCCCTAAAGATTAAATAAGGAAATACAAATAGCATATTTAACAAGGTACTTAGAATATTAATAATGCTCAAGACATACTTTGTAAATAATCCCAGCTGATGTAACATATAAACTCAGAATTCTCAGACACTTAACCTTACAAAATCTGTTCTTCACTCATTTCCTAGCAAGTATGGGCAGCATTTCATGTGGTCATTTAGAAACTAAGTATTCTTTCACTTCCTGGCTGTATCCTCCTCCAGATCCCTGGAGTCCCCCCCATTCAACCAATGAGTGGGGAAGAGGATGCAAAATGAGGTGTGGGAAGCTGGCAGGTGTCACTTCTCCCCACTACCATCAGCTAGAACTGTGATGCAGAACTTGGACACAGTTGTGAGATTAGTTAATGTCGTCTCCCTGTGTGCTAAGAAGAGGAAACCTCTGGTCAGTCTCTGCTCTAGTCTTATTCTCCTTTTTATTTATTATTAATGACCACTAAGTCTAATGGTGTTTCTTTTAAAAGATGTAATTAATCTAAATATTTCCTGCACATAGTGAGTTTTTTTGGGAGAGTACTTGACCAATAGTGAGCAAAACTTGCACCAAAATTCTTAGAGGAGAGAGACAGAGAGAGAGCGGGAGAGATTGAGAGAGAGAGAGAGAGAGAGAATATGAGAATTTGATGCTGTAAGTTGGTAAGTTCTAGGCACGAGAACAAACTAGTACCACCATCCTGCAGAAAACTTGATTTAAATATTCATACTAATTAACATGGTAATTTTATTTTTCTATAAATGACCTAAAGTAATACTTTGAAGTACAGATGAAATTCTTTATGCCTAAAATGTTTACCATAACATTATTTATAGTAACAAGTAGTTGGAAACAATCTAAGTCAAAACTCCAGGGAAACAGATGAATTTTGGCACATATGTATGATGAAATGTTATGCTGTTACACAGCAATTAGCTGCAATATTTTGAAGTAATTTTATAACATGAAAAAATAGTCATGCTAAAATGTTAGTGAAAATAGAATATAAAATTTTACAGACAGTATACTTCCACCATGGAAATAAAATATCCAAGTAAAATAATGACTATAACTGAATGTCTGTCTAGAGTGGAATTAAATTATTACATGGCACATGGTGGAATAGTATACAACCATGAAAATAAATGAACTCCAGAAACATCAAATGATGTGCATCAATCTTTTACATGTATTGTCGAATGAAAGAACCAAGGTGTATACACACACACGCACACACATACACACATGGTTTAATTTATATAAATTTCAAAAAAATAGTCAAAGTTAAAAGTACTTTTAGTAAAAAGAAAAAAACGTATTTTAGGCAATAAAATTATAATGAAAACCAAAGGAAATTATGAAAGTCTAGTTGGTAGTTACTTATCAGGGAGGAAGAAAGTCATGATTGGGCATTCTGAGGTGATGGCTGTATTGGGATTGTTTTATAGTGTTTATTAACTCTACACATGTATTACGTGCATGTATATAGAAGTATTATATTTCACTATAAAATATTACAAAATATGAGAAAGAAAAGAAGGTAGCTCACAAAAGTAATTATAATGATGGTAAAATTATACCTGGTCTTTGTTTTGTTTTTTCTATTTTACTCTATTTTCCAAATTTCTACAAAGTGCACACCTTTCTTTTATCACCAGTCAACTAAAGCCAATTAAAAACTCTGAGAAACTAGTAAAGAAGAAAGGGCTGAAAGAGAGAGGGAAGAAATAAAAGCAAGGACAGAACAAAACAATAACAACAAAAAACTAGAAACAAATTTCACATTCATATAAAAACAAGAAAAAACAAAAAAAAAAGAAGGGTAAAAAACCCAGCAACAACAGAGAAAAAAAAAAAGTCTGCTTCCAGGTGTCTCTCTGTCACTGGTAGACAGAGCAGGCAGGCCTAAATCTGTATTGATTAATCCCAGCAGCAAATTTACAGCCGAGTAGTGAGTAATCCCACCTGGGTTCAACAGCCCGGCTTCACCACCAGTTCCACTAAAGTTCAGTCTGGTCTCTGGTTGTGGGATGGAACCTGATTTGCTCAGCTAGAGGCACAGCGTGTGTCTCCCGCCAGCCTGGACTTAGCTCCTTGCCCTCTCTCTGGCTTGAGCTCAAACTCAGCTCTGCCTTGTCCCGCCCGGAGAGCCGCGGCGGGCAGCTTCCCTGAGTTCTGAGAGCAGTAGGCCCCTCTCCAAGATGGCGACCTGGCCAATAGCCCTGTCCTGGGAGATGTCTGAGCTCAAATAACTCACCAGCCACCGCAGTCCGCTGTGTCCACGCCTCCGTTTCACTGGTGTGTCTTTCTGTGGAGGGCTCTGGAGTCGCCAGTAGCCACCCTGTGTCTGCAGGCTCCAGCTGCCTCTCCCGTGCAGTGAGCCAGGGCTCCAGGAAGAAGCACTGTCTGTCGGCCACCTCCTTCTGCGCTGAGGTCTCTCGCTTTGCTTTCCCCACGGACTTCACTTCTCGCTTCAGATCCCTGCTGGGTCCTGGGAACTCACGTCTCTCCTTCTCTTCCCAAAATTGCTATAATCCAGCGACTGGACAACAAATCTCGGAGAGGTTGTTTCTCTGCTGCTTACTGCTCCACCATCTTCCCGGAAGTCCAAGCCAGTTAAAAACTCAATGCTTCAAGTACTTCCGTACCCCTTGGCAATTGAGAAGCAACAATAAAAAAAGTCTAAGAATTCCAAAGGGGCTTTAGAAAATATTTATACATGAGAAAACTATGAGGTTTCCTGTGAGTCAAGCAGTCGTGGGGTCAGAGAATGAGTGTTTGGAAGGCTGTGATGGTGAGCCTTAGCTGTCAGCTTGCTCAGGTTGAGAGACTCTTAAAAAACTGGTGTGTGCACGTGTGTTGTGTGTGTGTGCATGGGCGCACAGGTGTTTCCAGGGATGAATGGCTTGTGGGTCAGTGAACTGAGAGGGGAAGATCAGCCCTGAAGGCAGAGACACCATCCCATCTGGCTGTTCTCTTCAACCACAGCATGTTGGAGAGTCTCTCCTCATAGATTTGAGAACAGTCTAGATGTTCCAGAAATCCAGTGTAGACATGATGACATCCAAAGAAAAAGATGGGTTGGAGGTGAGAAAAACCTTTGCTAGTTTCCCACAGATAACTCCAGCCCAGATCCTAGTATGTGCATTTGTATAAACTGATGAAGAGTAACACGAGTGAGCTCCCTTGTTAGACCATGATTCATCACCTTGGATCCGGGGAGGGGGTCCAGTGGTTCCAAAGCCCGGGGCCAGTTAGGCTTTTATTATCTAGGCAGAGGTGGGGGATCAACATAGATTCATCTCAACCAATTGAGGGAAAATAAGTGAATAACCAAATCTTGGGTATGATGGAAGTGAGGAAGATCCAGGGGCCTCAGCAGCATAAATATTTTTCTTTTATGTGAAGACCTGCTTTTCTTGTGGGAGTCTGGCTCTAGCATGTATTAGGCAGAGAGTGCCTGCATGACCAGCCTCTAGTAACCTCGGGAGTGATATAGTAAGGTTCCCTCGCTTTGGTCCTGGGGTTGTTAACTGTGTCCTGTAGGAGCCCAGTGGGAGAGAACTCTTAGAAGCTTGTGCATGGCTTCTCCTGGACTTTGTCCATCAGACATTTTCTTTTTGCTCGTGTCCTTGTACTTTAACTTTTAGTCGTGACTATCTGCTGAGATTTGTGAGTTAGGATAGTCTTGGGGATACCTGAAATGGTGTGGGTAGTGGTTCCTTTTGTCCCTTTGATTCTCACCCATTCCCTGTATGAAAAGAGACTGAGAGGAGGTTTGTTGCCTAAAGATGGACACTGAGCCTCACCAGACTCAGTAACAGGGAGGCCATATGTTTATGATCTGGGGTGAGTTATATTAGGTAAAGTTAGTTAAGTTGAAATTGGGTTTCCTAGAACTCTATTTCCTGTATAGTTCAAGGATGACAGGGGTCACTAGGGGTATTTTATTTTATCTGAGTATCCTCCCAAAAGAGTTGAAGACATCATGTTACAGCGATCCATGCATATCTGTAGTTACAGAAGCACAATTCATAATAGCTAGATCTTGGAAGCAGCCAGTATGTCCATCGATGGGTGAATGGATAAAGAAAATGTGGTATTTATACACAATGGAGTACTACTCTATCATAAAAAAGGATATTTGTAGGAAAATGGATGCAGCTTGAGACCATAATGTTAAATGAAATAAATGACACACAGGTTTAAATTTTGCATGGTTTATCTTATTTGAGAAACTCAGTATAAATAAAGAGCAATATAAAAGATAGATAACAGGAAATAGGGAGGTAAAAATTTTGCAAAAGGGAAGGGGAGCAAGAAATGGAGAGGTGAGGAGGGAGAAAAAGGAAAGGAGATGAAAAAAGGAATTAAGATGTGTTATGTACCTGTAACAACTCCCCATGAGGAATGTAAATGTTATGCACTGCAGATATATACTAATAAAAAATTTTAATAAAAGACTTGGATAGCAGAAGTGGAACAGAAGCCGTCCTGTGCTTTCTTTTGCACAGCTTATCAGGGCACTGTTACGGATCCTGTGTGTCGTCACTGCTGGCCCGTCTGGCTGGCACTGTGCTGTGGTTGGGCCGATACCGACCAGATTCTTCAGCCTCTCCACTCCCGGGCTTGATGTGTATTTCACTTTATCAGGAAAGGTGCCAGCGCCTCTGGCAGGACATGTTTATCATGGAAATTGGAGACTTGGAAATTGGAGAAATTGTAGCAGGTTCCAGTCTATGTTTAATGGGTTTCAACTCAACCTCACAAACTGTGGCAGGCAAGCCACTATGGGCTCTGAGCAGCCCTGCTTCGTCTTCTTTTTTTTTTTTGTTGTTGTTTTGTTTTTGTTTTGTTCCCTTTCAGTACTGGGGATTCAACTCAGGGCCTTTACACTGCTTTACATCCCCAGCCCTTTCTATTTTATTTTAAAATTTCAAAACAAGATTTGTTAAGTCGCTATGTTGTCCAGGTTGGTCTGGAACTTGTGATCTTCCTGCCTCAGCCTCCCAGAGTGTTGGGATTACAAGCATGTGCCACGATGTAGTCTTCCCTGAATGTTCCTGCAGAGTATGCCAAGATTGCAAGATTTACTTTATCTGGCTGGTTTTTGGGGTTTGTTTACAGCAAACAACCATGAGGGTAAGATAGTATCTCCTCCTGGAAAAAATAATATGCTTTTACTGCTTATCTTAGAATTAGGGATGGAATGCAGAAAACTAAAACTAGATATATGTCTCTCACCATGTACTAAACTAAAATTGAAGTGGGTCAAAGATCTACACATTAAAACAGAAACACTAAATTTACTGGAGAACAAAATAGGAAGAACTCTCAAAGACATAGGAGTAGGAAAAAAATTCATGAACAGAACCCAGACTGCATGGGAAACAATATAAAGAATCACTGCTTGGGACCACATTCTATTGAAAAGCTTTTGCACAGCAAAGGAAATCACCAATAGAGTTGGGCAAAAACCCACACACTGGGAAAAAATTTTTGCCAGCTGTCCCTCAAACAAAGGTCTAACATTTAGAATATACGAAGAATTTAAAAACATCAAACCTCCCAAATTCAAAGACCCAATCCAAAAATGGGCATCTGAAATGAATAAACATTTCTCAGCTGAAGAAATAAAAATGGCAAGTAAATACATGAAAAAGTGTTCAATATCACTAGTCATCCGAGAGATGCAAATCAAAACAACGTTAAGATTCCATCTCACTCCAGAAAGAACAGCGATTATGAAAAAATCAACCAATAACAAATGCTGGCGGGGCTGTGGGGAAAAAGGAACACTCCTCCACTGTTGGTGGGAATGTAGACTGGTCCAGCCACTGTGGAAATCAGTGTGGAGATTCCTCAAAAAACTACAACTAGAGGTTCCATTTGATCCAGCTATTCCTCTATTGGGCATCTTCCCAGAAGAATTAAAATCATCATACCACAGTGATATATGCACAACCATGTTTATAGCAACACAATTTGTAATAGCTAAGTTTGGGAAACAGCCCAAATGCCCAACAGCTAATGAATGGCTAAAGAAGATGTGGTTTTTCTACACAATGGAGCACTATCCTGCCACAAAAAAGGATAAGCTAGAGACATTTGTAGGTAAATGAATGTACCTTGAGAACATACTTTTAAGTGAAATAAATCAGACACTCATGAGTACACATCAAATTGTTTCTCTGATATGAGTAACCATAAAGGTAAATAAGGACAAAGAGATGTAATAGATGCTATATAAAAGGAAGGTTACATTCAAAAGAGAGGAGAACTAGAAAGGGGGAAGGGGGAAAGAAAGAAAGGGAAAAGGAAAGAAAGAGGGAAGGGAAAAATGGGAAAATATAAATAAACCTTCTGTAAAAACAGAAGGGGGAGCAGAAAGGAGGGGTAGGGAAGGGGGGGAACCCAAGATACATCATGCACAGGTACAAAATAATCATGATGAATGTGACCATTATGTATACAATGTACCAATACATGCTCTTGGTTTAGAAAAAAAAAAAAAGAATTTAGTGGTGGATTCCCCAAACTCAATGTTTCTCAGCTGAGATGCAAATTTAGTGAATGAGCAGCATCCCCCGGACGCTCTGCATAACCTCTATAGGACTTGGGGTTCGAGAGAAACAAGATAATATGTTTATGCTCTTTGCTCTACTGTGAGTAGCAAAATATTTTATCCATGACCCAGGAGTCTCATGTCTTCTGCCAACATTTCAAACAGTAGAAGGTGAACCTATTAGCTCATATGTAATATGAAACCTTAGTCTGACAGCAGGTTCTGCTTTGTCCTTACTGTCTCCATTTTGTGTCCCTCTTCTTTTCTCAGCTGTTTGCACCCTGGTACTTCAGGCACCAGACACAGCAACAACAGACTCACAGGCTCGCACAGATCTTTACACAGAGCCTACCACTGCCTGGGGGTAAATCTGCACAGTAAATGCATTTTATGTGTATTTCCTAGTGAATGTGATTCCCTGATCAAACCCTGACCGTCACTCCCCCTCACAACTAATGTAATCAGCCTTCTTAAATTCTGTACCACTGCAAATCTTACATAAATGGCAGCAGATTGTTTCACATTAGGTGATTAGACATAATTTATGTACTTGAATTTTTGGCACAAAAATATTTGGCCAGTCTAATGAAGAAAAGGAATTTGTGAGGTTGCATTAAACTTTGAAAATAGCCCTTCTAGTCTTGCATTATTAATTCTAAGTAAGTATTGGAATACTTTATTATGTACTATTCTGGTATTTCTATTTCATTATTTATACCTCAACGTCCTGTAATTCAAGTTTAGGAGAGAGAAAGAAAATTGAATTAATATATTCCAGGTCTTGGACTCAAGCTCTCGTTTGATAGCAAAAGGCATACAGAAATGAGGGAGCAACAAAGCTAAGCTTGGTTGAGTTTGAGTGTACTGTCCACGGACATTTTCAGGTGTTTCCTTGCTGTAAGGATGGATTTTAAGGTATAGCCAGGGAAGAAACAGCCCAAGCTTTAGATGTAAATCAATATGAAAACAGGCTTGGTGACAAATGATACCTGCATTTTTGCCAGTTACAAAATCCAAATGATTCTGTTCATGAAATGTGATCTTTAAAGTAGGAGAAAGTGACAATTTAAGTTTCTTGGCAAGGAAATGGCTATTTCACTGTGCAATTCACTCTGTGTGGAGTGGAAACAAAAGGCCTTTTTGTGTAATACTTCTTATGGCACAATGTTCCAACTATGAAATAATTTAACTATTATTTTTAAAATGTTGGAACAGAATAACATGTTATTATTTTAAGTAGACCTCATATTTGAAAAAAGATTCCCATTTAATTTGGGTGAAGAATATTACCCAAGAATTATTTTCTCTACTAGGAAAGCAATAGAAATAAAAAAAATTAGATTGCATGTTTTTTTTTTTTTTTTGGAGGGTTGTGGTTTACAACTATCTTATCTACTGCTGTGTCTTCAGGGTTCAACACAGGGGCTGGCACAAAGCAGGTGCTTAAAAAATTATTTCTCTAATGAATGAATGAAGAGGAACTCAGAGACAAAAGGATCAAGATTTGCCGCTGGAGCTCATAATATCCAACTAAGTTCCTCAATTTGGAGTTTAAGTGCAGTAAGGACTCATCAGTGTTTGTATACATTGTTTACTAAAATTAATGTTTATTATTTTGATATATATATATATATATATATATATATATATATATATATAGGTGCTGGGAATCAAACTCAGGGCCTTGTGCTTACTAGGTAATCGCCCTAACCACTGAGATAAATCCCCAACCCCTTGATTTATCTTCTTCTTGGACAGTATATCTTCAACAAATTTTTTGAATAAGGATGTTTGTGAAATGTTTTCCAAGTCTGCGCATATCTATGAATATCTTCTTTTTGTTATAAAATTTGTTATTATTAAAAAGCTTGTTCTTTTTTTATTTAGTAAAATACAAGAAAAAAAATGAGGCCAATCTCTGTAACTTTCCCTCCTCCCTGCATCTCTATCACCCTGGAAACTTACAATTTTTTTTTTGTTATTGTAATTTTTAAAAAAAAATTATTTTTACCAAGAACATGTATTGGTACATTGTATACATAATGATCATAATCAACATGGTTATTTTGTACCTGTACATGATGTATCTTGGTTTTCCCCCTTCCCCTCCGCTCCCTTCCATTCACCCACCCCTCTCTATTTGCAACAAGTTTATTTACATTGTTTCATTTTTTCCCTTTCATCTTACTTTTCTTTTAACCTTCCTTTTTTATCCCCCTTTTCCCTGTCTAGTTCTCCTCTCTTTTGAATACTATCTTTGTTATTGTAATTTTTAAAATTATCAGGATGTGTCTAATTATGGATTTCTTTTGGTTTGTTTTCTCCACTATGAAGTTAATGATTTTAATTC
>PVJO010033476.1:0-12043 GCA_004026905.1 Hystrix cristata
CCAACCGGAAAAGCTTTTCACTGGCCCAAATTAGGACAGTCTCGGCATCAGTAAAGATGCTAACTACATCCACATTGGACGAATCAAACTGCATCAAATATGTTGTAACCCACAAATGCAAACTGTTTTTTTGGTGCTAAGGGCTAAGCTCAGGGTTTGCATGGTAGGCAAACACTGTACCACTCAAAATGATATTGCCAAAAAGAAAATGAATTGGTATCTTTGGAGGAAGCTAGCAAACCAACTCATCCAATAAACAGAATTTAAAAGTGGGAAACAAAGCATTTATTTCACCTTTTTATTTGAAGTCTACCATTGGATGACTGAAGAGATTAGTGGAAGTTTCCATTTATGTAAGAATTCTGGCTAATACATGAAGAACGAATGAAAGCATTGTGCTGTCAGTATGTGCAGCTCCTAAAGAATTGGTTGCTGGTCTAGACAGTGTTCATGAATGGCACCTACCATCACAAGTAGAGACAGTTAGACGTGGGTCCCACCCGATGGAAACAGCACCAAGACTTGCCCAAAATTGAGCCTGAATTTTATCAAGTGTTTCTATCAAATTACTAGTTTGATGCAGAGGCCATAGGAAACAGCAGGAACAATCAGTCATAAAAATCAGATAGTAGAAAACCCTACAAGAAAAATGATTAGGTCTTTCAACAAGCAGAAAGGAGAAAGAGAAGAAGGAGGAGGAGGAAAAGCTTACAGATTAAAGACATATCAACCACTTACAAAGTGTGGCTCTCATCCGCATCCTGGTTCAAACATGTGGAAAAACAACACTTGAATTCATTGAAAATCTGCCCACTATCTGGATATTAATTGCATTGAGAAGCTGTTACTTTCTTATTTTGATAATGGTATTGTGGTTATGTTTTAAACAGTTTCTTAGAGATGTATTGACATACTTATTGTTTACATTACATAGTTTCTTTTTAAATTTTATGCTTATTAGTACATTTTTGTAGTACGTAATGATTATATTTATCACAGGGAGTCGGAACATGTATATAACACATCTTGTTATCTGGGATTTACTTCGAAGTAATGTGGGAGGGGAAAGTAGTTAGAGGTATAGAAGAAATAAGACTAGCTGAAAGTTAAAAATGTCTATACCTGAGTAATGTGTTAGTATTTATCATATTCTTCTGTCTGCTTTTCCGCTGGGAAAAGAAAAGATTTTTAAAATACATACTATTACTTCATTCTGTCTTGTCTTTGTCATTCTAAACCTCTGAGCTCAAGAGCAAGGCATTGGGCACTGAAATGGCATGTGCAGCTTTTAGTTCCCCACTTCCTCTTCTGAGTTAAGTGGCTAGTACCAAGCCACACGCTAGGAACCAGCGTGGACCCCAGTCATGGCCCCGGGTCGGCAGATGTGCTCCCCACCCCTCGGCATCACACCCGCACCTCTTCCGCACCTGCATCTAGGTGGCAAACCCACTCTTGCTTCTAAAACTTTCCTCAGCTCCCGCAAAGACACGATGCCAAGATGTGAGGATAGCACCTTTACCAAGAGGCCTTGTCACCTGCGGTCTCCAAACCAGATGTTCCTGTTATTGCCTTTGTTTGTTTTTCAGGCAGTCCTTTTTGTGCTGCTTGAATTGAAAGTTGTGGCTCAGATTTTCCTCGGCCCTTCTCTTCCCAGCCTCCCTTCTTACTCTGCCTACCTCGCTGTCTCTGCTCAGGAGTTTTGAGGTTGAATTTCTTAGAATAATTGCTTTGTTGCAGCCCACATCACCCCAGACCCATCTTCATCGCTAGCTTGTGCCATGAGGGTTAAATGCAGTAATATATATGAATATAGTTTGAAAATAATAATGGGCTCTGTGCATATGAATGCTTGGCAAAGGCAAACTCCCAGAACACATGCCACTTCATGGAAAGTCTCTGAATTTTTCTCTGAACTACGAAAATGCCCTGGAAGGTGCATTTCACTGATGTGTATCCACAGAACTTGTGTTTGCCCCAGGTCACATGGGCACACCGAGCAGATTCTTGGAAACAGGAATGTTGACATCTGAGTCAAGATGCCCAGTTGATCGCACCGATGGAGCCCATGCACCTGTGAGCTGTGCACCACTGTAGGCTTCCTCACCCGGCAGGATGAGATTAAAGCATACACGTCCCTTTTCCTTATTTCATCCTGCATGGTGGGGATGAATATGTACATGGGCAGCAGAGTGAAGATCTTCAATACCAGAAAATTCATCTGTTTAATTATTTTAAATCTATTAACAGTAGTAAGAATAGTATGTGTTCTTTTGGAATCATTCATTTTATCCTTACAGCACTTTTGGAAAGCAGAGCTGTTCTTGCCTTTGTTGTTCAGAAAAAAACACTGATATTTTGTTCATCAGGATGTGTTTTCACTCGACTTTTGAAAACATAGCACTAAAATACCAAATCTTTTGATCCCTTTGCACCCCTGTGCGTTTTGCACCTGGAGCCTCTCCAGCCGCTCCTTCGTTGGGATCGTGCAGCGTGTCGGGCATTGAGAAGTCTGGAGAAGAGAAACGAGGATAAAATAGATCCCTCCCCAAGGCACCAGCCCCTCAATTAGGACAGATGTCACCGCCAGGTTCTGGTCACTCTGCCCGCTGCCTGGGACCGGAGAGTGACCCTCACACGCCCCTCCCCTGCTTTTGTTCTGTTGGTCACCAGGGGTCAGAACACAGACCTCTACCCCTCAGCCCCAGTGCCAGTCTCCGCCTGTCCCATCTTGGCACCTCCCTGACTCCAGGTACAACACCTGCAGATGAATATGTTGTAGTCATGTTTTATTTGGGCTCCACCGAAGCAAAAGTTAAGGAACAAAAGATCCTGGGGCAGTTTTTGTCTTTGTCCTGCTAAATCTCTGTCCTGCAATTTTCTTTCCCCATTTAGACCAACTCCTGCACTAAACAGTCTCCCAAATGCACCCGTCAGTCTCGGAGGCCTGCACGTATGGGCGTATCTTTCTCTGCTCAGAAACTCCCTGGGGAGCCCTGAGGGGCTTTTTGTTCCCCCAGAATCCCCACAATAGAGGCCTGAACAGAATAGCTGTTCAGTGAACAGGTGTTTACTTGAGTGATGAGTGACAGCAGCTACTCGAGGATGGGAAAAAAGATGGTATTGACAGCAGGAGCCCCGTCCAGCATGGACCCTCCATGAGTCCAAGCCACAGTCCAGTGACAGGCCCCGTCCCTCTGCCATCAGCAGTCTGGTGCTCACTGGAAAGGAGATGGCGGCCTCAAGATCCCTATTGAGAGTTCAGCAATAGTTCATATTTACTGCACCTGTATTTTAGGACAGTGCATTTCGGCACCAGTTCCTTAAAATCCCATGCTAATGATGAGGTACTGTTAGTATTCTTTTTCTACAAATTGGAAAACTGAGGCACAGAGGGGAAGTAGCAGCCTGAGGTCACACAGACAGTAAGTGGTAGAGCCATCCCAGCCCCTGGGGACTGATCTCAGGACCGTATTTCCCAACCCATCCTGGTCAGCCTCTCCTAAGCAAGTCGCAACGAGAGCAACTGGACTCCCCACTCTGCCAGGGCAGATGTTTAGACTCTCAGAGATGTTCTGTCCAGGTGCCAGGATGCACAGCAAGTAACAGGAAAACAGATCCTGGGCCTGGTCCGGCCCCACACCGTGAGAACCAGCCAAGTGGATCGAAAGGCATAGTAGGACCCTTTCAGGAGGTGGCCCGGGGCAGTACAGTGAGGACAGCTGGAGTGTTTGGGATCCAGGGACTTCATGGGCCCAGCTCCTCCCACGTCATCACCACAAATGTGAAGTCTTGGTGTTGTGGTATAGTGATATATTTAAGAATTAAGTCTCGAAGCAGATGAGCATGGTAGCTTTTTGCCACCCCAAAACACGCATTTGTAGCCCACCCTTCACTCTGTCTAAATTACATTAAACAAAAGATACAGAGGAGGAGATGTGAGCACAAATCTTCACTCCTTCCGTGTAAACACATGTGAGGTTCATAGCAAGGCAACCTGGTGTAAGGATAAGGACGGTGGGATTGCACGATTCTAATTGGTGATCCATCACTGAATGAGTAGATAGGAGGAAGGTGGTGAACACACACACATTACTCAGCCTTTGAAAGAAATGCATCCTGACACACGCTACAACATGTATAAACCTTGAAGGCACTTTGCTAAGCGAAATAAGCCAGTCAGAAAAAGAGTTAATATGTACCGTTTGATTCTAACTATATGAGGTACTGAGAGTAGTTAAACTCCTAGAGTCAGAAAATAGAGTTGCCAGGGACTAAGGGGAAGGAGGAAGGGAGAGTTAGTGTTTAATAGGTACAGGGTTTCAGTTTAGGAAGATGAAGACGTTTTGAGATGGACGGTGGTGATGGCTGCACAACGCAGAGTTAGTACACTTAATGCCCCTGGACTGTGTATTTAAAAATAGTTAATGTGATAGATTTCACCTTACGCCCGCTTTGTCACAGAAGTGCTGATCAAATGTGTTGGTGTGGTATTTACTAGAAGGGTTTAAAGCTCCCTATGTGGTGAAAGTGGTACTTGTGGAAATGTACCAAGTGCTCGCCTAAATGAGGAGAACTACGGCCTCCCTACCTTGCCAGGCCCCCACGGTGAGAGCTGGTGGGAGCTGGTGGCCATGTGGCCAGCAAGTGCCTGTGTCCCCTGGGGAGGCAGGGGGCCTGCATCCAGCAGTTGGTCCCACCCCAGCTATGGCCTCCTGTAACAGGAAGCAAAGCTTTCAGCCCCATTCCCAGGTAAGGAGAGTAACTTGCCCTGTTCTCTGATTTGTCCCCTAGGTGGCAGTGACAAAAGAAGAGACTCTCCTGGCCGAGACTCTGGTACATGGAGAGAAGGAAGGAGGCAATTTCTTAATTGGTACCATATACATCAGGTCAAATAATGTTCTTAATATTTAGAAAACTATACCCAAGTAGGAGTGGGTGAGGCAGAGATGGGCCCAGTGAGGGAACGCCAGGTCACAGCCAGTCCTACTAGGCCAGTGTGCACAGCTCTTGAGTCCCAGTGGCTCCACAGAACCTACCCACTGAACAAAGCCATCCTCACAGTCACCAGGGAAGAAAGTATAGAGGATCAAGGACAGCCGATTTATACTCACCCCACTGGGTGTAAAATTAATTATATGCTTGCTGTATAAAATTCTCCATCGATCTGTCTTGGGGTCAGCAAACTTTTTCTCAAATAATAAATACTTTTGACTTTGTGGCCCTGCAATCTCGGTTTGAACATCCATAAGCAAAAGCAGCCGTAGACATTATGTAAACGAATGAGTGTGGCTATGTTCCAATAAAACTTTATTTATAAAGCAGGTTGCAGGCCACATTTGGCCGCAGGCCACAGTTAGCTGAGCACTTATCAACACAATTCTGGATGTGTTTGCACTTTACCGACCGGGACTGACACCCATCAGCAGCCCCCTAAACTGCTTCACCAATATGAGTCCCTTTCATGTGACATAATGGTTGCTCTTCCCCAGCAGCTGGCTACTACAGTCACCCTTGGGTCAAGCCATCCGACATCCATTGTACTCACTGACTGGGGTCATTCTACTTAGGAATCTGGCTTCTTTACAGATTTTGTTGGATTATTACTGTGAATATGACAGTTCTTAAAAAGACACCAGATACATGAGCAGTCATCTTTGGCTACTTTGGTATTCCAGTCAATGACAGATGAACCCAGAGTCTCTCCTACAGCCAAGTGTGTCAGAGGGATAGTGAAGAGGGTGGGGGACACATGGATAAAGATGTCACTGGGTATAGAAGGTAACACAGCTATGCTGTGCAAGTGTTACATGTGTGTATAACTCAGAAAAGGATTAGAAATCTAGTTACCCTGAGTTAATCTCTCTACATGTACTAGGTGTTTGATTTTTTAAAACCTGGTCTTTTATGTCCCCCACCAGTCATTACTGAAATCAGTAGAATGTTAAGATTGGACACCCTGGAGTTAGTGATGACCCCCACCCCTGGTCTTGTAACACCCCATAACAAACTAGAAAGTTTATAAACAACATCCATTCATTTCTCTTGTTCTGGAGGTTAGAAAGTCTATAATAAAGTCCCCGGCACATCTGTCATCTGATCGGAGTCCTCTTCGTGGGCCTTCTTGTGGTGTCCTCCATGGCAGGAGGTGGAGCCTCTTCTGTAAGGCAGTAATCCCATCCTGAGGCCTCCACCTCGTGACCTCCCACCTCTGACAGGCTGCTCCTCCTAGAATCATCACCTGCAAGTTAGATTTTAGCATGTGAATGTGGGAGAACCCAGACATTCAGAACTAGTACCCCTGGTCTCATATGGCATGCACCGAGAAATGATAATTTAGTTGGCTTCTGTGATACAATATCCTGCATGAAGAACAAGGCAGCTGTCCCAGACCAGGTCAGCCCTGTACCCCAGCTAGTGGCAGCAACCATTGCTCTCCCCCTGGGTCTGCTGCACACGGTGAGATGTTCTTCTCCGTTTCCCTGCAGATGGATGGTTTCTAGCCTGCTTCCAAACCCCACCTCGGCTGAGTGCTGGGCAGCACTTCTACATGATCCTATGACGCTTGATATGGACGCAGTCCTGTCAGACTTTGTTCGGTCCACAGGGGCAGAACCTGGTCTGGCCAGAGACCTGCTAGAAGGTAAGCTGACCTCCTCGTCCCCCCACGCCACCCTCTTGGTCTGGGTATTGTCCAGTCGGTGACAGAAAATAACCAGATTCCTGATACTTGACAAAGGTGTGACCTGGACAAAATTTAGCCTTTTTTGGTGCAAAAGAAAGTGTTGACCTGGATGATGAAATTATTTGTTATTATTATCTTTATTTTGGACATGCAGTAGATCAGCCAACTCTACAGTAAAAATGCATACGACACGAAGGAGATTTTGCCTCATTAATTCTTACCAATATTGAGTCAAAATTTATCAACAATCACTTTTAGAGAAAATATATTCAGTGGAATAGAAAGTCAGGAATATTCAAGAAATACTTTTATTGGAGACCTTCACTTTCTATCTCTTTTTCAGCTGAGACAAAAATGTTTAGGCCAGTGTTATTGGTGAAAAACCACATGGTAGCCAGTAAATAGTTGGAAATAGTTCACAAGCAAGAAATCAAAATCTATCTTGTCTCCAGTCTTTTCACATGGATAGGTCATTTGTTACATGAAAACGTGTATCATCCATACATATGACGTTTTCAGGTATTTAGCTATAGTCAGTAGACTAAAAACTAAACTTCAGTTTCTGTCCCTAGAATGGATTTACATTGTATAGTTTTGGTATTTTTAAAGTTGATGCTGATGGCATTGGAATGAGGAAAAAGAGAAGAGCCAGTTAACAAGGGTTTAGACGTGTGAAAGGAGAGAATTACTTTAATGTTTACTGTTTGCTTCAGATGTATGAACTGCAGCTTGCAGAATTAGTAAACACTCAGCCAAGTATCATAAGCCACAACATTTCTTTAACTCACTTAGAGAAAAACCGGGATTACTGTACATTTTTAGAAATGGAGATAGCTGTTCAATACTATTAAAAACTAAGATCCACTTATTGGAAGATTGTGAGAAGATGGCAATAGCACAGTTTTTCAAATTTCCCTCAACCTTCCATAATTTTATACAAACTCAGGGTTTAGATTAAAATAAGCTTAGAAAGACTGGAATATATGGATCAAAATTCAGTCCTCAATGCCCACTCTGTGTTGTGTGACCTTCTCCTACCGGCTTCCACAGCTTGTTAATTTAAGTGAGAGCCGTGTGGAGAAGCAGGTGAGGAATGAGGTCGGCAGTGCGAGTCCGAGTTGGGTGAGTCCAAATCCAGACTCAGCTACTTGTCAGCTCTGAGACGCAGGCAAATGAGCTGTAGTTATTTTTCCCCTACATATTGAGCCGAATCACCTTGCAGGGTGAATGTAAATGTTGGAAGCTGTGATGTAAAATGCTTGGTGAAATGGGCAACATGTAGCAGATGCATTCACAAGACACAGTGGACCGGATCCTGCTTGCAGCCGCTAAAGTTGTAACTATTGCTCACGCTGCCACTGGGCTTGAGACAACCTTAAACAGGATGTAGGAGTTACCTCTTTTCATCTTTCCTTTTATTTTTAAATGAAGATAAATTAAAAACTGGCCTTTTGTGTGCCCTTCTATGGATTTTAACACCTGTGTGGATTTGTGTAATTACTAGCACTGTCGGGTCACAGCACCTCTTCACCACCATTATTGCTTCACCGCACTGTCTTGTATACTGAGCCCATCACCCATCCATCCTCAGCAGCAACCATTGTTCTGTAATCTGTCATAAATTCAAGAATATCATGTAAATGAAGGCAGATGGAGCCTAGTCTTTTAAAACTAGTATCTTTGATTGAGCACAACTCATGAGATCTATCCAAGTGGTATCTCAGTAGTTGGTTGGTTTGGTTTTCTTTTTATTTTTGAAGTATAGTCCATTCTAGAAATGGACCACAGTTTATTTACCTATTCATCTGTTGAAGGGCATTTCAATTATTTTCAATTTTTGGTAGTTATGACTAGAGTGTCTGTAAGTATTTCAGAACAGGGTTTTTTGTGAATATAGAGCTAATTTTCCTAGAGCAAATGCATAGGGGTGGGAACATTGGTGCATCTAGTGTCTGTACATTTACCTCTATAAAAAAATCGCCAAACTGTTTTCCAGAGTGGCCGCACCTTTTAGCATCCCTGCCAGCAATGTAGTAAAGGTCCAGTTGTTCCACATCCTCGCCAGCACTTGGTATTTCTTTGTTTCTGGTTTTTTTTTTTAGTCATTTTAATAGGTGTATAATGATGTTTCTTTGTGGTTATAATTTTCTTTTCCCTAAGAACTAATGGTGTTGAAGTTTCTTTCATGTTATTATTTTCATCTGCATATTCTCTTATGTGAAACATCTGTTCAAATTTTGTGCCCATTTATAAATTGGCTTCTTATACTTGTTTTGAGAGTTCTTTCCATATAATGAGTATAAATCCTTTGCCAAATACGTGATTTGCAAATATTTTCTCCTAGTGTGTGCTTGACTTTTCAGTCTCCTAATAATGCCTTCTGCAGAGCAAAAGGTTTTAATTTTGGTGCAGTCCAATTTGCCAGTGTTCAGTTACACGTCTAAGAACATTTTTGTAACTCCAGTTCATAAAGATGTTCTCCTATTATGTTGTTTTGAAAGTTTTATGCTTTTATGTTTCACATTTAGATCTATGACTCAATGTGAATTGATTTTTATATAATGTGCGAGATGTAGATCAAGGTCCATTTTTATGGATGTGGATATCCAATAATTCCATCACCATTTTAAAAAATACCATCCTTTCTCCATTGAATCTGAATTGCCTTTGCACATTTGTCAAAAATTGACTGAGTATATTTGTGGAAATCTATTTCTTGACACCAGTTCTGCGCCACTGATCATTATGGCTGTTCCTTTACCAATAGTAACCATATTGATTATTACAGCTTTGTACTGAGTCTTAAAATTTCCTGGTATGAGTCGTCTAAATTAGTTCTTTTTCAAAAGCATTACAACTATTCCATTTCCTTTATCTTTCCATGTAAATTGTAGGATGAACTTACCTCTATGAAGTGTTCTACTAAGATTTTAGTTGGAATTACGTTAAATTTGTAAGTCAGTCCTATGCTATATCTCAATCCATGAAGAATAGCCATGTTTTTTGTTTATTTTAGCTTTCTTTGAGTTCTTTTGAAAACATTGTGTAGTCTCTGGCCTATAGATCCTATATATGTCCTGTTGGATTTATGTGTATAGGTTTTGTTTATTTGAATACATGGAATTTTTACATTTTCAACTTCCTATTTTTGATTACTGTTATGTAGAAGAATAACATTTTTATTTCTTGATGTATCCTGAAACCTTGCTAAAGCTAAACTCAATTATTTGTCCTGGGAGGGCTCTGTGTGTGTGTTCCTCAGTATTTTCAATACACATAATAATGCTATCTCTGAATAGGGACAGTTTATTTCTTCCTCTGCAAACAGTATACATTTAAATTTTTCTTCACTTAATTAACTGGCTAGGACTTCCAGTAAAAGGTTTAATAGGAATGGTTAAAAAAAAAATCTTTGCCTTGTTCTTGATCACAGAGGAAAAATACTCAGTCTTCACTATTAAGTAGAATGTGGGCTGTAGGTTTGTGTCAATGCTCTTGGTCAGCTGGAAGAAATTCCTTCCCTACTCCTATTTTATGATATTCTTCCAAATATATTTTCTGTATCAGCTGATATGTTCCAAGTGGGTTTTCCCCTTTTAAAATATCAACATTCTAGATTACACTGATTGCCCTTGAATAGTAAAGCAAACTTTCAGCAGTTTCTTTAAATGTTTTTCTACTTCACATCTTTTCACCTTTCTTCCAGGAGATGAGATGATACAACAGTTTGACCTTCTGTTACTGTCCTGCAGCCTTCTATGGTCCTATTTATTTCCTTTCCCAGTTTTTTTCATACATTGTTCATAGTATATCAAATTTCTATTGCTCTGCTTATAATTTACCAACTCTTTCTGCCATTATCTCTGTTCTGTCATTGTGGTCACCCAGCGAGGTGCTTTTTTTTTAAATTTTAGTTGTTAATTTTTTAAAAATTTCTAGCATTTCCACTTGATTCTTCTTCTGTTTCTTTGCTTAGAATTTTATATTGTTTTGTCCCAATGCACCCATTGAGATTTCTCTGGTTGGATTTTTTTGTGTGCTTTTTGTTTTGTGTTTGGATACTGAGTACATTTAAATTAGCATATTTTTAAAATTACGTGTTTATATTCTTTTTGTTGTTAAACTCTTACAGCGAATACTATCATTTTTGTTTTTAAAAGGTCATCTCCCGTAGACTCCAAAACTTGTGTGGATTCTGGTTCCAAGGGCAAGTCTTTGAGAAGCTCTGTTTGGAGCTGTCTCCTTCGTCTGCCACCTAGTGGCCAGTCTGCGAATCTGCTAGCGGTCTCGCCTGTTTCGGTGTGGTGTATTTAAATGGTTTAGGATCAGATCCATACATTTGCAACTAAAGGATATAAACCCAGGTGTTTATAAAGCACTTGAAAAGATAGCCTTCCCAAACTTCTGCTTGATCTTAATCCTGTCACCCCAGGCTCTACTTTTGCAGTCCTCCAACCAGTTTTGGTAATTAGGGCTTTATTTACCGTGCTGCTGGTGCATTTGACTGGAGTGCAACATGGTGGAGTCAGGCAGCCAGAAGCCAGAGAGAAAAGGCAGTGCGGTTTCCTCCCCCTGCTGTTGCCCACAGATCCCCTGCTCGGAGAGGAAGTTCCCCCCAGCCAGAACCTGTGGTCCCCCACTGCTGTCACAAAATTGCTTGAGGTCTAGGTCACGGTGTACTGGGGGAGGGAGAGTAGCAGGAAAAGAGAGAAGGGAAATGAGGGGCTGCTGCACTCCGTCTTGATGTCAGAGACCCCTTTCCTGCTTCCTGAGCTGGAGGGCTGCTCCTGGGAGGAAAACGGCACCCCTAACCCGCCCCCGCCGGCTTCTGGGTTTGGGGCAGCACTGAGTTCACATCGGAGCCGCTGGAGGGAACAAAATTGTTACAGAATCACTACTGTTTCTGTGTGGCATTGAATTATGTTCTTCTTGATGCATCTGCCTGGACTAAGTTTCATTTTCCTTTTCCTGTTTTTTTTAATTGACAGATTAGATTGTATGTATTTATCATGTACCGCATGATGTTTTTAAATCTAAAACTGATACTGTATCCTCTGACCAACATCTCCACAACTTTCCCCCAGTCTCTGGTAGCATTCTACTCTCTACATCTATGAATTCAACTTTTGAAAATGCCACTTAGGAGTGAGGCCATGCAGTAGTAGTCTCTTTGTGCCTGGTTCATTTCACTTAACATGATGTCCTCTAGATTCATCCCTGCTGTCAGAAGTGACAGGATTTCACTCTTTTTCAATGGTGAACAATATTTCATCTTGCATGTTTGCCACATTTGTATCTGTTCATCGGTTGATAGACACTCAGGTTGGTTCCATATCTTGGTGATCGTGAGCAATTTTGCAG
>PVJO010033477.1:0-12039 GCA_004026905.1 Hystrix cristata
GTTATGGTCTCAAGGTTTGTCCATTTTCCTACAAATGCTCAAATTCATCCTTCTTTGTGGCACAGTAGTATTCCATGGTGTGTAAATATCACATTCTCTATCCATCCATCCGTTGATAGACATATAGAAAAATCACTCTCATACATTTAATAATAGATATCCAAAGCATGTAATGGGTATGATTTCTAATCCAACAGTTTTAGTAGTGAGAACTTACCCTACATATCAGTTGGGACAAATATGCCAAGATAAAAAGTACCACGATATTCGCCACTACATTGTTTATAGCAACAAAATGTAATACTAACTAAAAGTTTTTCAGTATAGAGCAAAACAAATTGTGCAATACAAATAATGAGATATGACATAGCCTTTGAAGGAAAAAGGTAGATAGCAACAGTGTTCAAGATATACATCTGCTGTGGAATTGTAAACTTATATCAAGGAACAGAAAAATCTTTACAGACAGTGGCAACCAGTGGTGCCCTCTGAAAGACAAGGAGAATTGATCTGAGTGTGGAATGAAAAGTGGAATCGTTTCAGCCAGGCTGAAGAGAAAGGGAAGAGGTGGGGTAACTACAGACCAGGAAACAGAGTGGTTTAACGGAAAGACCCCTGTTGATGGCTTCAAAGCCCTGGTGTAGGTGACCAGAGAGAAGGCCTCCCAGAGCGTCCACAGGGAAGTCCCCAGCTTGGCACTGAAGAGGGAACATTCCTCTGAGAACACAAATTGGCCTCCAGGACGGAGCGATATTTCTTTAGAAGTCTCAAGTTCCCTACTTGGACTTTGGCAAGTGGACATTGTGTGGTTTCAATGACAAACGAGGAATGTTGACGTGAATTGGAGAAAGCTGGGACAGCGTATCAGGTTCATTGTCGAGGCCATTTCTTTTTTCTTTCTTGGGAATACAGTTTTTTACAGACCTGGGCTCACATAATTATGGGAACATAAAGGGGAGGAAGTAGCCACTAAGAATGGAGAGGGTTTTTTTTTTTTTTAACAGAGTTGAACTTATTTTTCAAAGCAAATGGTTTTCATTTATTTCTACTTGCTTTCAGATTCTCTTTTTTTAAAATAGATTTTTATTAAAATTTATCCAAAATTACACAAACTTACAGGCCATTACACAAGCTTATGGACTACAATACATTGTGCGTTTTGCTTATGACAGTGAGCAATGTAAACAACCACATAGATGCAGCATTAAGTCACAACTACATAAAGTTACTGTAGTACCTAGTGTGCGTGTCACTGTTTTAAATTTGGGTTATTAGGTTCTTATTTTTAAAATATCATTATTCCTCTGGATTCCCATTCCTCTCCCCCTTTGCCCTCTTCTTGTTCCTTTGGACCTTTTGCCTATTACCTCATGTCTAACACTTTGCCTTTTTGTATCTATTTTTTACCTTTTTCTTTTGTTTGTATTTTGTCTCACTCAAATGAGGGGTACCATACAGTATTCCAGCTTGCAAGTCTGGTTTATTTCACTCAACATTATATTTTCCAGGTCCGTCCATTTTCCTATAAATGACTCCAGTTTGTCATTCTTTATAGCTGAATAGTATTCCATTATGCATAGATCCCACATTTTGTTTATCCAGCTATCTATTGACGGGTATACAGGCTGCTTCCAGAATTTAGCTATTACAAATCGTGCTGCTATAAGTATCTCAGCTTCTCAGAATTTAGCTATTACAAATCGTTGTGCAAGTATCTCAGCAGTATGATGTCTTTAGCTCTTCAGGAAAGATACCTAGTAGGGGAGTGGCTGGGTCATATGGGATTTCTACTTTCAGACTCTTGAGAAATCTCCGTTCTGATTTCCATAATGGTTGTACTAGTTTGCATTCCCACCAACAGTGTAGGAGGCTTCCCTTTTCACCACAGCCCCGCCAGTATTTGTTATTGTTTGACTTCCGAATGGTTGCCAATCTTTCTGGGGTAAGGTGGAATCTTAGAGTTTTTTTTTAATTTGCATTTCTCTAATAGACATAGATGTTGAACATTTTTTCATATGTTGGCCATTTGTATTTCTTCCACTGTGAAGTATCTGTTCCTTTCTCTGGTCCCTTTCTTGACAGAAGACTTAATATCTAGGCTATACAAAGAACTCAGAAAAAAAATAAACTACCTAAAATCAATGATCCACTCAAGAAATGGGCCGGAGAAATGAATAGATTGTCTTTACGAGGTGGCTAGTTTTTCAAGATGAGAACTGCTTGGTAGGCTTCTATGTCCCCCTCAGGAAGGCCCACTGTTTATCAGTGTGTTCTGATCTGTATTGGAATTATACATAAAACATCACTAAAAATAAATTTGTGTCTTGTTCCAATTTTAGTATATGTGCTGCCGAAGCGAGCACAAATTTGTGTCTTGAAAGAAAAAGATTTTTTTCTTTTCACACTCACTTTTTTATTACTATACGTTTGCAATACATAATAAAGATCTAAATATCTTCATCATAGGGAAGCGATACATTCGCATTTCACATCCTGACCCTTTTTACTTCTCATTCCTTTCTCCTCCCTGCAATCTCCCCCATTCACAGATCTATTCACCATGTCCACAAAGTCTGCCTCCCTCTTCCCTTTCATGTATCTTTTACTTTGCTCTCTAAATTGTTTATATTTTGGGTTTCTCATATAAAAGAAACCATGTGATAGTTAACCCTCAGTGTTTGATGTATTTGCTTAGCATTACAGTCTCGAGGTCCATCCATTTTCCTACAAATGACTGAAATTTGTCCTTTCTTATGGGGGGATGCTGGGGATCAAACTCAGGGCTTGGGCTTGCTGGGCAAGCTCCCATTTGAATTAAATCCTCAACCCCAGTTTCTTTATCCATTCATCTGTTGATGGGCATATAGGCTATCTCCATGATTGTGCTCTTATGAGTTTTGCTGCTATAAACATGGGAATGCAAGTATCACTGTAACGCAAAGCCTTTAACTCTTTAAGATTAGTGCTCTAATGCATGAGAAGAATCAGCATCCGGAGGTTCCACTCACTGAGCCGCCTGTGAAAGCAGCGCGGTGAGACAGATGGGCCGCGGCACTGGAATGGGCTTTGACTCTGGACTTGGGCAGCCTGGGTGTGCTGGGCACTGTGACCTTGGGCCAGTTACACCACTGGGCTTCGACTGCAACACAAAGGAGCAACAGCTGTTCACGGTCTGTTGCGAGCATGGCCCACTGCCTGGCACCGAGGAGGTGTCAAAATGGTAGTTATTAATAGACGAGTCTTGATTCTGAGCTGCCTTTCTTTGTATAAAAGGAAGACAATGATTTCCAGGGGTGAAGATACGAACAGGATTTCTGAGCTTTAAAATTCTCTGAAGAATCACGATTATCGTCAATAATTGGGACACTGATGCATGAACATGTGAACTATCAGTGACGATCTAGGTTACCAAGAGCTCGGGATTTTTATCTCTGCCAATTCAGCGAGCCAGGGCCAAGGGAGCAGAAAGGCAGGTTGCAGGTTAAGGACGGTGGTCCGGAGGAGTCTCACTGACGAGGTCAGACTGGAGCAGAGCCTGGCGAGTGGGTGAGCATCCGTGGGAAGGGTCTCAGGACACGAAGGGCTGGAGCCACGACCCACCCCCGAGTGGGCTGGGTGGGTGGAAGGGCTTGCTGGCTGGTGTGGTTACAGCTATATGAGCGAAAGGAAGAGCCATGAGCAGAAACCCAGTGAGGAAACTGGGTCAGATTTTGCACTGCCTACCTGGCCATTTTCAGGGGCTTGGCTTGGCTCTCAGTGAAAACTATAGCAGGGGTTTCGGCAGAGGATGGAGAAGATCTAACTTCTATCTTAGAAGAATCACTCTGGTTACAAAATGCGCAGTGGCAAAGGTAGAAATAAGACCCCAGTAAAAGCTGCTGCATGGATCCGGGTGGCCAAAATGACGCAGGAGCCTGATTACAAAGAGTTCAAGAGAAAATGCACAAAAGACTAATTAGAAAGAGTTTAAGAACAAATGGAACATCTGTGAGATTTGTACAACTGGTAACTAAAAAATTACAAACACAAAATTCAGTACAGGGTCTAGGAGAGCTCATCAGAGCATAGGGCCTTGCAGGCTGAGCTTGGCTGGCACCGACTCCACCCTCTGTCCCAGCCGTGGCTCCCGGCTTGGTCATGCAGTGGACTATGGGGTGTTGGCTGAGCAGGGCCCTAGGAGGAAATGAGGGTTTGCAAGCAGGAGAAAGACCATGAACTAGGAGCAGTGGTGTGCAGCTATTGTCCTAGCTACTCATGAAGCTGGGATGGGAGAGCACTTGAGGCCAGAAGTTCAAGATCACCTTGGGCAATGTAGTGAGACCCCCCCCCAGCTCACAAAGGAAAGAAGGAAGGAAGGAAAGAAGGAAGGCAGGCCATGCATTTCATGGGGAGATATTTGACATTTAGGAGTCATAAAATATACAAATGAAAATGCCCAGGTGCTCTCTGCTCCAAGCAAAACTTGATAGTACTAGCAGCGTTGTCTTTCTAAAAGGTGAATCTGGGAGAAGCTGTTCAAATGGAAAGGAGAACAAGGAGGTGTGGGGGGGAGGAAGGGAGGGACAAGAAAAAAAGAGAATAGAAGGAAAAACATGAAAAGAAAGCTTTCATAAATAAGGAAGGGAAGAAGAGTTGAAGGGAGGGGAGGAGAATGGGAAAAAAAGAAGCAAGAGATATCATGTACAGGTACAAATTCCCTATGATGACTGTTATTACTATGTATATCTAAAATGTACCACTAAAATAAAATTTAAATTAAAAAAATAGCTACGTGAGGAGCTGAAAAAATAAAACAAAGGGCGAATCTGGTCAGGAAACTTCCCTGCATAAAAACTGCAGTGCTGCCTTTGCCCGCAGGGGACTAAGCCCCTCACGCTCCAGCCCTGGCCAGTCTTAATGGCTCAGTCTCCCTCCACTGCCAGGCTAGCACACTGTCCCCTCTGACACAGGACTCCCTCCGCCGCTCCAGCCCTGGCCAGTCTTAATGGCTCAGTCTCCCTCCACTGCCGGGCTAGCACACTGTCCCCTCTGACACAGGACTCCCTCCGCCTACGGTGTCCTTCTCCAACAATGAACTCTTCATCCCTCACAGCCTGAAACTAGTGGGCTCTGTGAGACCACATCCCTTCCCGGGCCTCATCCAGAGCAGAACTAACCCCCTTCCTCCTCTGCAGCCTCAAAGCTGTTCATACACAGTTCTACTAAACCTGCACACAGGACACAATTTTGAACCCTAAACCCAAGAGGTGGGGTCTTCGGGGGGACAACTATGGGCGTTAGAATTAGATCACCTAGTGCAAACACAAGCACTTTAAACTTGCTGTTTATATGACTTTAAATGTGCTGTTTAATGTCTCTACACTGTTTCCTGTAGCGAGAACAGTGCCTGTTTTATAGTATGGGTGAAAGGCTTAAACCAGATCATTTAAGTAAATCAGCCAGTATAGGACCAGGCCCACAACAGGTCTCCAAAAAGGATAATTCCCTCCCAGAGCTCAAGGTCCCCTGGGACAGGAAATATCTGATTGACATTACGTGTGTCATACATCCCATCCTTACCTGGCTCTTGGCCTGTCACAGGTGCTTGACAGGTATGACACTGAATGAATGGGCCCTGTCGTCAGGAACCCGCACCAGTGCATTACAAGGCCCTCAGGTGACAGGTTGGGACTGTGGCGCGTTCCTGTCAGTCCCGCGCTCTCCAGGCAGCAGCAGAAGAGCCAGGGCGCTTGTCTCCAGGAGCGTCCACGCAGCCTCTCTCTGGGACTGCCTTCCTCATTGCCCCTGCTGCGTGCCACCACACCTCACCTCCTTCTCAGCTGTCCTCCGTGGCCTTGTTTGTTCCCTTCCTCTGCCATTTCCCACCAATACCATCTGGCTCTTCCTGGTCCACCTGAGCCCAGGGCTGCAGAGTCTCCCCCAGATCTTACCAGGGAAGCCTGGACCCTCCGGGCCTGCCCACCACCCCTCCAATAAGCAGCGCTGCTCCTAGGAAGATGCAGGACACCAAGCACCTCCTGGTGACCCATTTCAGGGAGTGATTCTGCCAGTTGGCTGCCAGCCTAGAGTGCTTTGAGTAGGCAGTGCCCTTCCAAATGCAAAGCGATCATGTTGAGTCCGAGGGTGCTGAGATGCTGGTGAGGTAGATACAGAAAAATCATGCATGCGTATCCATTGTTTTCCAACCTCGTGCAGCATCCAACGGTGCAGCTGGTAGAGCATGCGCTCTGGAGTCGCGTGGATCCGTGTTTGTGTCCCCGCTGTGCATTTTATTCCAGGGTTCAAGTTTGTCAAAGCTTAGCCATGTATTTATAAAATCGAGATAACCACACCAATCACATGAGGAGTTGACCATGTGTGCATTATCTATCAACACAGAGCAAATCAGCCCAAAATTTAGAGGCTCAAAACCAGCAATAAAGGCTGGGAGTGGTGGCGCATGCCTGTAATCCAGCTTTAAAAAACACCTCAGAATGTGGCATGCCTGGTCTTCAGTAAGTAGTGGCAATCATTATTTTTTTGAAAAATGTATCAGATGGCTTAAAAAAAAAAAAAACACGAAAATGTTGGCCTCTTACCATTTCCACCTTCACTCTCCACAGTCCTACCCATCTTGTGATGAGGGAAAAATATTTATCAGACGAGATCGGGCGCGTTCAGGGTGGTATGGCCGTAGATGGGAAAAATATTTATCAATGTGGCCAAAAGATAAAATGAAAAGGAGAGGCAAAATGATGAGTTTTCGTTTATTTGTCCCTCGCTGCTTGCCATGCCCAGCATGAAGCTCCTTACACACATCACCTACTTTAATCCTCAGAATAGCCCCGTGAGGCTCTGGCATTATCAACCTCTTTTATGGAGGACAGCATTCGAGGCTCTGAATGTTAACTACCAAGGAGTAGAGAGCAACTAACGGCGTAGGAAGGAATGGGAGCCAGGCAAGCGGCCCCAGGACCTGTGAGTCTGACTGCCAAAACCATCCCTGTGCAGAAAGGCAGCTGAGGAGTCTTTGACTTAACCTTCCCCTCCCTTGGTTGCTCTACTTTGAGAGGCAGGGTATCTACGGGAGTGGACAGAGTGGAATCCAAGAATTCAAGAGGCTCTTAAGCCCAGAAAGAGTCGTGCCAGGCTATTACTGACAAACAGAGCACAAGAAGCAGCCAGGACCCAGCCAGGCAGGCAGCGGGAGGCCAGGAGGCCGGCCTCAGCCACCATGCATCAGGCTCTCTGCTGTGCTCCGCACAGGGGGCTGTGACATCCTGTGACATCCTTTCCTCCGCTGCTGTGCCAGTGCAGAGAGCGCATGCATGTGCAATTCACCTGCCTCTACCGGGAATCACACAGGGGCGTCCCCACGACCCCGCGGTGGGATGTGGAAACCATCCAAGTTGGTGGGTGTCCTGGAGACACAAGGTAACTGAAAAGGCGGGGAAATCTCGTCATCCACTCAGTCCTCTTAGCCAGGCCAGGGGTGAGGGGGCAAGCAGATGGACCACAGTTCTCTCCAGAGCCCAGAGAGCATTCCCTGGCCCATGCCCTGGCCCAGGTCCTCAGGGATCGCGGCCCGGGTAACAAGGGGTGGTGGTCTCCCGTGACTCCAGCTGCGGCCACCGCCTGGTCGGCACAGCCTCCCTCGGCACCCTTCCCAGATGCCTTCCGACACCTCCTCCTGTGCCTGGCACCTGGTCCTCATCTGTTCCTCTCCATTCCTATTGTCTGAACTCTTTCTAGACTCTGCTTGTCCTCTGAGCACTTTCCTGTCTCCTGATGCAGCATGGTCTTCAAAATACTCCCAAATCAATCTCTTGGAAGCCAGTCACTCAAAGCCTATTTTTGAAACACATACTATGTGCCAGACATACCTCTACTACTGGGGATTCAGCAGAGAAAAAGGCAGAAAAAGTCCCTGGGTTCCCTGAGCTCATATTCTAGGCAGCTTTTACAAAAGGAGAATTTATGCTTCCCCAAAAAACAACCTTGGGGCTGGGGTTTAAGCTGAAGTGGTAGAGTGCTTGCCTACCAAACACAGGCCCTGAGTTTGATCCCCAGCACCAAAAAAAAAAAAAAAAAACACCAGCCTAGACAGGTGGGGAAACACAGGAGGAACTTACTCGAAGGAAGGTCAGTACATTTCTCTTTCATATCTCATGGGAACTACAGCCGGCCAGGCTTCTGGAAGCACGGCAGAGGTGAGACATGTTCTTGCACTGAGCGATGGCCCGCAGCGAGTCTCGTGATGACACACACTTAAAGAAGTCACCTCCACCTGGGAGTTTACTGAGACAAACCTTATCCGAGGCAGGTGTGCTCATTGCTGCCTGCCTGGAGTTTCCCGTCTGAGGACTCAGAGCAGGCAGAGTTGCTACATCCACCGAAAGAAGCCTCCTCCGTGTGGGGACCGCAATACCTTGTGAGTTCTGCCCACAGATTTGCTTCTGGAAACAGGTCTGTGGCCTGTGACATCAGACGGGGCACAAGTCCTGCCAGGGGTTGGTCCAAATCTGCTGGGTACTAAGAGTTAAATACTCAATAGGCTTAATTAAAGATGATGGTTTTGTATTAACAAAATTCTTAGGAGCTAGAACAAAAATTTACCTGAATTTCAAAGTTAAAAACGTATTATGTCAAGGATGGGGAAATTGCTTTGTAGTGGTGTGCTGGCCTAGCATGCACAAGGCACTAGGTTCAAGCCCCAGACACACACACACACACACACACACACACACACACGCTGTCAACACGTGATATCAACTGAATGTATCTCTTTGGCTGGCGGCTTTAGGCTTTGCCAGCAGTCCTGAGGGGTGCACTCCACCCCTGCCCTTCCCTGTAGACTGGTTGAGATGCTCTGGCAGGAGACACACTCACACGGTGCCTGGACTTGAGGTACCTTCTCTCTTCCTCTCCAGGTGGAAAGAGAAAGTAGGCGCCCACGAGCACAACCAGCCAGCTATGAGCACGCTTGTAGAAGAGAAGCCCAACCAGAGGTGCCCTGAGCACCAGGGCCAAGTGCTAGAAAAGCTCCAAGGTTGCTCAAAAGAACCACCTACAGGACCTGGTTCTTTCCATCTTTTCACTCTCTGTCGTGTCAAGTTGTGTCACGATGGCTGCTGTGTTTCCCAGCATCCTACACTCACAATGGCAAGAGGAGGCAGGAGAAGAGGGAGCGTTCTGACCTGGGACCCTGCTTAAACAGCAAGAATGACTTTTCCAGTGTTTTCCCCACACTAACAGATTTCTCCTCCTGCCTCACTGGCTGGAATTATAGTATGAAGACAAAACAGGGAAGAAGAATGGAATTTCTATAGTTGAAGCTTCTAATTCAGATTCTCCCTCCTCCTAGAGCTGGGGAGGAGAGAGGTTCACCCCAGAGATTGTGGCCATCAATAACTGAGCCACATCAGGGTCCTGTCTGCAAGCATAGTCCGGCTCAGGGCCGGCTGCAGCCCGTGTGCGTCCTCAGCACTCCACCTCCTTGTCTACCGCTGAGAGCCCTGTGGGCTGATTCCTTGGGGAAAAAGAATGTCAAGTGGCTTTCTATCTCTGAGCTGAAAGAGCCTCCTTATGTTTTTGTTTTCAATCTTTTAATTTAGGCAACAGTTTATCATCAGGTGAGTCCATCAGCTTGAACAGTGTTGTCACCTTGGGAGAAAGGAGCAGACTAAGGTCAGTTGAAGCCTGATTGCGTTCACCAAGCAGGTCTGGCTGTGTCTCCCTTCTCCATGGCGGGGCACTCGACTGTACACTAGGGGCCCTGGAAGGGGCAATCCAGAGCACTGACTGTGAAGTTGGGTCTCATCAGTCATCCGTGCTCCTAGATAGTATGTATCTCATCACACAGGTAAGAAAACATATAAGCAGACAAGGAAAGGGCTTGTCAGACAGCAGAAAGGCAGAGGCAATAAGGCAGTGAGACTGGGACAGGTGAATATAGGTTTAAAGGAGATAAAGGAAAAAAAGATCTTCGTTGCTGAGTCACATTCTCTAAAGATAGAGATAGAGCTGCTCAAACATCTCAAAGGCCCCAAGAGCTGCTTTTTGGATGTCCTACGCTTCATTGTATCAGACATTTAAGATGCAACTATGTCACACACTTCAAATACCTGATTTTGAAAGTTCAGTAAGAAAGACAAAAACAAAGTAGCTGGGTGTGGTGACACACACCTGTAATCCCAGCACTTGGGAGGCTGAGACAGGAGGATTGCTGTGAATTTGAGACCAGCCTGGGTACATAGCAAGACCCTGTCTCAAAAACTGAAGTAAACAAATAAGAAATAAACTGGGTAAGAGTCATTATATTGAAATTGACTAATTAAAAAGAAACATTTAGTAGACATTTATTTAAACATTCTTGTGCCCCAGACCTTGTGCCCCAGACCTTAACAAGCTACCTTTAACAAGCTACCTTTAACTCCTTGTTACCAACAGTCTCCTGAGTTTCTTCTTCACAACTAGAGAAGCAGGAGTCATCTCAGCACCTGAGACATTTGCAGGCGGCTCTGCTGGAGTAGAAGCCTGAAGCAGAGATCAGAAAACCGAATACTCCTTTCCTCTTCCTCCCTACTCCAACATTCTTACCTCTGGGAGTGAAGTTTTGTAGTTTCTAGGAAGAGAAAGGCAGGTTGTTCTTGCGTGCAGCCTTCCTGTGACTTCTTGCTGCTTTTGGAGTAAAATCCCAAATCCTTCCCGTGGCCCCTCCCATCTCTCTAATCTCGTCTCTTAACTCTCCTTCCCCTCAACATACCAGCCGCACAGCTGTTTTAATTCTTGGAACGGACAAGCCTCTTCTTCCCACAGTGTCTCTCCCACCTGGGAAGATTTTCCACAACTAAATCGTCCAACCTCAGGTCTTGTTTTAAATGTGGCCCCCTTCCTTGACACAAAAATATAATAGTTTTGCCATTCCCCACCTTTTATTACTTTCATATTATCTTGTATTTATACTTTACAGCACTTATCTGAATTTCTATTTGAGTATTTTGCCACCTCCTCTGAGTCCCTCCAGAGAGTAGAAACTCCTGAGACCGAAGACTGTGTTTATCTTGTTCACAGCTGTGACTTTAGGGCTTTGCATGGACCATAGGCCCAAGGGAGGTGTCAGGAAATATTTGTGAATGAATGAATGATTCTTTAACAGAGGTGCTCCGCTCTTTGATTCTCTTTCCTTCCTCTTCTAGGTCCTCTCTGGAGACTGAGGATCTTCTGCTACTCAGAGGATTCATGGATAGATAGAAATAAATTTATTTAGGGCGGGGGAGTTCATTGGTTCCTACCAGCAGGAGGAGGTGTGAAAAGTGCCAAGAACAAAGAAAAATGTACAGGATGGAAATTGAAGGTCATGGCGAATGTAATAACCCACTTCCTGGGGCAGAGACATATCCTTACAATCTACAGAAATTACTCATTTTCGAGCTTCCCATAGCTTAGCAGGGGACAGATTTTAACCCCTCTCATGTGTCAGTCACATGGCCTCCCAAGGAAAGACTGATAATACCCTGCTTTTAGAAGATAACTTAGGACCTTCCTATCAGAAGGAATTGACTGGGTCTGTCAGGAGCAGAAGATAAAACAGGCCAGAAACTGCCTTCTCCAAACTTCCTGGTCTCCTAAGGCCCGCGGGAGGGATGCCAAGTAGCTCTCCTGGCATTCACTGCCTGTTGCTGATAGCTTTAATTACATTGCGTAATTAGAGACACTTACTGCCCGGTTCGATAGTAATTTTCTGTGGGTTTTTAACTCCAGGTGTCCCAAAACCAAATATCCTCAATTAATCTCAGCTCAGTACCTTTGGACAGCAGAAAGCTACTGCCCAGCAGTTTCCTTTCCTTCAGACCCCTCATTTGGTTTTGTTTTCGATACTGGGGCTTGAACCCAAACCCTTGAACATGCTAGACCATCATTCTACCACTGAGCTACTCAGACCTTTTTGTTGTATTTTGAAAGAAGGATCTCACTAAATTGCCCAGGCTGGCCTTAAATTTGAGATCCTCCTGACTCAGCCTCCAGAGTGGCTGGAATTGCAGGTATGCGTCATCGTGT
>PVJO010033478.1:0-12041 GCA_004026905.1 Hystrix cristata
CGAAGGCTCTGCTCGAGAGATTTCACCAGGTAATCGGAGCAGGGACAGCCGCTGCCCCATCCCGCCTGCCCCTGCTCCCTGCCCAGCCCTGGTGCATCCGGCCCGTGCCCCCACCCCTCAGTTGCCTGTCTCTCCTCAGGTGCCCTCCGGAATCATCCTCCAGAACAAGGCCTCAGGGGCCCCCGCCACCCCACAGACCTCCACCAGCCTGGGGCCCCTCGCCAACCCTACTGCCTCTGTGCTGGTCAGCGGCCCTGTCCCATCCGGGACCCCCACCGGCTCCAGCCATCCCCCTGCCCCAGCACCCATGACCACCGCAGGTAGGGCAGTGTCCTTCAAGAGACACGGGGCTGGAGGGGGCAGGCTGAGCAGAACTTCGGGTTCACAGGCCCTGAGTGTCACCCAGGCCTTGGAACCACAGGCAGGTGGGGGAGGCTGGGCTGGCTGCTCAGGGCGGGGCAGTGTGGATTGGTGTGGGCTGGGAAGGAGCTCACTGCCAAGGTGGGCCTCAGTGCCAGTGACCCTCTGCCCATTCCCCCCGACCGCGCCCAGGCCTCCCTCCTCTGCTTCCTGCCGAGAGCAAGGCTTTTCCCAGCAACCTCCCGACCCTGAGTGTGGCCAAGGCCTCGGCACCTGGGCCAGCGAAGTCCTCCGGGCTACAGGTAAGGGCCCTCGGGCAGGGCTAGGGCAAGGGGCAACCGTGAGTCAGGACAGCCAGACAGGGACAGGAAGGGCAGGCAGGACCAGCAATGGGGCAAGATTAAACCCTAAAACAGCTGGGCATGGTGGCGCACACCTGTAATCCCAGCACGCGGGAGGCTGAGGCAGGAGAATAACTGGGAATTCGAGGCCAGCCTGGATACACAATGAATTCAAGCCCAGCCTGGACTACACTGCAAGACCCTATCTCAAAAAACAAACCAAATAAATGTAATGAATGTGACCATTATATGTAGAACGTACCAATACATATTCTTGGTTTAAAATTAAAAAAAAAAAAATAACCAAACAAATAAAAAAAACAAAACAAAATAGGGGCTAGGGATTTAGCTCAAGTGGTAGAGCACTTGCCTAGCAAGTGCCAGGCCATGAGTTTGATCCCCAGCACCCCCCAAAAAAAGAGAGAAAAAAACAAAATAAGTAAATAAACCCCAAGAGAGCTGGACAGAGAGCCAAAGGCACCAAGATAAGTGGCTGACACTGAGGCAGGAGGAGAGACAGCGTCATCACCACACAGTGGTGGCTCAGGACAGGGAGGCAGCAGTGGGAGTGGAGGGGGAGACTGAGGCAGAAGAAAAGAAAAAGATGAAGCTCTGTGGGACAGAGTGAGAGGTGCCGGGGTAGGGGAGACAATGCAGGTCCTGTGGGCGGACAGCCTGCCTCAGCCTTCATCTCCCCCACAGTATGAGGGCAAGCTGAGCAGCCTGAAGAAACCCCCTACGCTGCAGCCCGGCAAGGAGGCCTGGTGAGTGGAGGGCCTCCCCTGCACCCCCCTCCACCTCCGCGGGCAGCATGCCTGAGGCAGGAGGAGTTCAAGGCCAGCCTGGGCTACGCAGAAACCCTGTCCCTGTCTCAGAAGGAGAGAGGGCGTGGCAGCGGTGGCGCCCAGGTGGCTGGTGTGAGAGGCGGGGCAGGCAGAGGTTTGGGCGCAGTCCCCTGGGCCGTCAGATGCGGCCGTGTGCAGGCTGTGTGGGGCTGGGGAAGCCGAACTGCGGGTGGGCGGGTGGGCTGAGTGGGTGCGAACTCCGGTGCCTGTCGAATGGATGGGTGTGTGTTAGGGGTCGGAATGGCCGGCTGGAGAGGTGGGTGCTGGTGCCGGGGACACAACCGTCAACAAGACGGACTCGGTCCCTGCCCTTGGGGGCTGCAGCTCACCGGGAAGGCGGAGAGAGAGCAGTCACACACAGGGAGGGGGACCCCTGGCATGGGCGCTGGGGTCCAGCCAGCCCCAGGCAGGTGCAGACACACGCCTCCTGGTGGCAGGGACGGCAGAGCCAGCCCCCCGGCTCTCCAACCCCCACCCAGCTGTCTCTTCCTCTGCATGTGCACCGGGCGCGGAGTGGCTGCGCCTCACCTTCCCGTGCGTTTCCTCTGTGAAGTGGGGGTCACGGTAGCCCGCGCTCTGGTCCCCGCGGAGTGTCCGGCCAGGGCCGGGCCGGCTTCCTCTGGGCCTCACCCCAGCCACCCGCCCGCAGCTTCCTGGAGCACTTGCACAAACACCAGGGCTCCGTGCTGCACCCCGACTACAAGACGGCCTTCCCCTCCTTCGAGGACGCCCTGCACCGCCTCCTGCCCTACCATGTCTACCAGGGCGCCCTGCCCTCCCCCGGCGACTACCACAAAGGTGAGGCCTGCCGCCGGCGCCCGGGCCGGCACCGAGGGCGGGGCCGCCTGGCTGGGGAGCGGGGCGGTGCGCAGCCCCCGACATCCCGGCCCCGCGCCGCTTCTCCTCCTGGCAGTGGACGAGGAGTTTGAGACGGTCTCCACCCAGCTGCTGAAGCGCACCCACGCCATGCTCAATAAGTACCGACTGTTGCTCCTGGAGGAGTCCCGGGTAGGCCCACACCCACCCGCGCCCGCTGCCCGGAGGGAGGTGGGAGGCGAGGGGTGCGCTGCCCAGACGGCGGCGGGCTGCGCTGGGCGGCACCCCGGACCCGCTCGTCCGCCCTCCTGCCTCCTCGCCTCCTCACTCGGGGGTCTTCCCTTCCCCCAGAGGGTGAGCCCGTCGGCGGAGATGGTGATGATCGACCGAATGTTCATTCAGGAGGAGAAGACCACCCTTGCCTTGGATAAGCAGCTGGCCAAGGAGAAGCCGGGTGAGCGGGGCGGGGCGAGACGCTGCTCCGCGCGCGGGTTGAGGGCTGCGCGACCTTGCCCGGCCCGCCACTAGGCGGCGCTGGAGTCCGCTTCCCCGGGGCCTTCTTGCGCATGCGCAGCCGGCTCTCCTCGCCGGGGTTCCTGGCTTGCAGAGTGCGCGGTGGCCCCGACCGCTCGTGCTGACCCTGACCTCGCGCGGCACTGCGAGTGAGCAGCCTTGAGCGTCTCGCAAGCCTCACCCCAGTCTGCAGCGAAAAGTCCAGCCCAACCCAAACTATCCCCTTAGTCCGAGTTCATGCCAACAACCCCACTGCTTCCTTCCAGAGAAGAATCCTGCTCCGCCTCCAGGCTCCTGTCTGCCCCTCTGTTTTGTTAGGCGTCGGACCTACACTTTTTTTTTTTTTTCCCCATTGCTGGGGATCAAACCCAGGACCTCACAATGGACCTTATTTATTTATTTTTGGTGCTGGGGATCAAACTCAGGGCTTTGTGCTTGCAAAGCAATCACTGTAACCACAGAACTAAATCCCAGCCCTTGGACCTTATTTTTTTAAAGCAGCCATTAGTACTTAAAGGAGAAATGGGTGCGAGGGGGCAACCATGGCCCATGGTGAAGGAGGCAGTTTTGCAGGGCAAAGATGAAGGACCACTGCGCCCCTAAGTGTACAGAGCTCTCCTGGGGCACATCCTAGCTCTGCCACTTAGTGGCTTTGTGACCCTGGCGAGCTACTGACCTCTCCGTGCCTCTGTCCCCTGTAGAGTGGAGGTTGTGGGTACAGTGTGGCATCCATGATCGCTCTGAGAGCTTTGCCTCCGCGAGGCTGCTGTGGAGCCCGGGTGGTGGCCAGAGGGGCCCCTGACGTAGGGGACAGGGTGGGCCACAGATCCCGCACACCCTGACCAGGCTTTCCACCAGAACATTAAATGGGGCCAGCCCTACTGAGGAACTGCATTTGGTTATTTGAAGTACTTTTAACTCTAAGGCGCCCCTTGTGGCCACCTGTTAGTGTAGTTAGCTTCAGGAGAGTCTGGGGATTGCTAATGAGGTTTACACTGGTGTTGAGGCAAACGCCTCTAATCCCAGCACTCAGGAGGCTGAGGCAGGAAGACTGAGTGAGTTCAAGGCCAGCCTGGACTACGTAGAAAGACCCCCTGTCTGAAAGAAAGAAAGGAAGAAAGAAAGAAAGAAAGAAAGAAAGAAAGAAAGAAAGAAAGAAAGAAAGAAAGAAAGAAAGAAAGAAAGGAAGGAAGAAAGGAAGAAAGGAAGGAAGGGAGAAAGAAAGAAAGGAAAGAAAGAAAGAAAAAGGTTTGGGGGGCAAGAGGATCGTTCCAAGTTCAAGGCAGCCTGAACTACATAGAGACTCTGTCTCAAAAAAAAACACCCAGCCATGCCCCCCAGAAACCCCCCCACAAATAAAAGTTTTAAAGGTTGAAAGAAACACCCAGTAAATCAGGAAATTGGGGATCACAGCTCAGGTAATGTAGAACTGTTTTACTGACTAGAAGGGCAGGAAAATATCACTCATCATCAAGACTTTGTTAGTTTAAATGTACATATTAAAATACAGAGAGAGGCTCCACATGGTGGCACGCGCCTGTGATCCCAGCAGGAGGCGGGAGGGTGGCAAGTTTGAGGCCAGCCCGGGGGGCAACTAAGCGACTTAGTGAGACCCTGTTTCAAAATAAAAAATTTAAGGGGCTGGGGATTTAGCTCAGTGGTTAGAGCGCTTGCCTAGCAAGCACAAGGCCCTGAGTTCAATCCCCAGCACCAAGATAATAATAAATTTTATAAAGGTCTGTGGCTGTAGCTCAATAGGGAGACCCTGAGTTCAACCCCTCACCCTGCAAAGAAAAAACAGCAAAGAAAGAGAAAAAGAGCAGGCCGGCAGTACTCAGGAGAGAGTTGAGGGCTCATAGAGAACAGTGCGAGTGGGGCGGGGTTGGGGCTCGAGCCCAGGCCGCGGGGCTCAACAGAGGCGGCTCAGTGACTCCCAGTCCTGACCTCTCGGGGTGCTCTGTCCCCGCTTTTGCAGACGAGTACGTGTCTTCCTCGCGCTCCCTCGGCCTCCCCGCCGCGACGGCCTCTTCTGAGGGCCCCCGGCCGCCCGGCCACGGCCCCGCTCCGCCCACGGTCCCCGGCGTCCCGCCGCCCGCGCACCCGCCCACCAAGCTCGTGATCCGGCATGGAGGGGCGGGTGGCTCCCCGTCGGTGACCTGGGCCCGCGCCGCGTCCGCCTCCCTGTCGTCCCCGTCCCTGTCGTCCTCGTCGTCCGCCGCCTCCTCCTTGGACGCCGACGAGGACGGCCCGATGCCGTCGCGCAACCGCCCGCCCATCAAGACGTACGAGGCCCGCAGCCGCATCGGCCTGAAGCTGAAGATCAAGCAGGAGGCCGGGCTGAGCAAGGTGGTGCACAACACGGCGCTCGACCCGGTGCACCAGCCGCCACCCGCTGCCGGCCAGGTCAACGGCACGGCCGAGCGCGCGCCCCCCGCCGCCGAGCGCAAGCTGCCGGGGCCCGGCACGGGGCCGGGGCCGGGGCCGGGGCCGGGGCCGGGCGCGCACGGGCCGCGCCTGCCGCTGCGCAAGACCTACCGCGAGAACGTGGGCGCGCGCGCCGACGAGGCCAGCGGCGGGCTCATCCGAGAGCTGGCGGCCGTGGAGGACGAGCTGGCCCAGCGCCTGCGCAAGGCGGCGCCGCCTGAGCCCGCTGCCCCCGGAGCCCCGGCCTCCGGCCCCGGCTGGGACGCCGCCCCCGCGCCGCCCGCCAAGCGGCGCAAGTCCGAGTCGCCCGACGTGGACCAGGCCAGCTTCTCCAGCGACAGTCCGCAGGACGACGCGCTCACGGAGCACCTGCAGAGCGCCATCGATAGCATCCTGAACCTGCAGCAGCCGCCCGGCCGGCCCGGCCCGCACCCCGCCGCCCCTGCGCCCGCGTCCCCGCCGCCCCTGCACAGGCCCGAGGCCTTCCCGCCCTCCAGCCGCAACGGCGGCCTGGGCCCCACCAGGACGTTGAACAGATAACACCGGGCAGGCCGCCGCCCGGGGACAGCTGGGGCCACCTCGCCCCCGGGACACCAGCCGGGGGACCCCGCAGTCCTCCTTGCCTAAGTTATTCGAGTCACAAAGGCCTCCTCCCTGCCTTCCGCCCCCCGCCTGGGGCTTGTCGCGGGTCCGGTGGGCGTGTGGTCCAGGGGAGGGGCTGTCATGTACACGTGTCCCCTCCAAAGAGGGGCCTCCGGGTGTGTTGCTTCTCGTTCTTCCCACTTCCAGCCACAGTGTGCCGCGCTGGACACGCGTGAGCGCGCCTGCCAGGAGTGGGGCGCCTGGTGTTCCCACTGCCCGCGCCTGGGCGCTTGTCTTGTCTGTGTGGCGTCAGGATCAAGGTCGGGGTGCTGGGGGGGGTCCCCACCAGACCCCCCAGCTTCCCGGCCAGGCCGTAAACCAAACCTGAGGAGGGGCGGCAGCCAGGTCCCAGAGCACCTAAGTCATCCCCGCGGGCGCTGCCCAGCCGTGCCCGTGTCCCCATGTGTGTGTGTGTGTGTGTGTGTGTGTGTGTGTGTGTGTGCGCGCGCGCGCGTGTGAGAGAGATCCCGGACGCCCCGTCCCTCCACTTGGAAAGCCCAGCCACAGGCCCCCGGGGTCTTCCGCCAGCCCTCCCAGCTGTCTTCCCTCTCTTCTTCCTGCCCCCCGCGCCACGTTTTGAAATCTCGGAGACAAAACTAGTACTGTAAGATAAATTTTTTTGTACTGTATTTATTGTGTATAACGATTTTTTTAAAGGAGAATTCTGTACATTTAGAACTCTTGTAAATTAAAAAAACCAATCCTTTTTTTAAAACTGTACTCGCGCCCCTTGGGTCCCTTGCTTTGGGGCTTTGGGGGTTGTTGGGGGCGACGGCGAGGCCGGGGCAGGAAGGGGTAAGGAGGGCGACTGAGGGGCATCTGCTGGTACCGGGCCCTGCTTCAGCCAGAAGGGCCCTGTGGTCCTGGCAACCTCTGCTCAGTGTCACCATCAGCAGGTCTGTGTGTCACCTTGTTCTATGTTTAAAATCGTATTTTTCAACATATACAGTTGGGCTCCATGCCCATGGGTCCAACCTCTGGGTTCAACTGACCATGCAAGGATGGAAAATAATTTTTAAAAATTGCATCTGAACTGAATGTGTACAGACTTCTTTCTTGTCATCCTCCCTTGAACAATCCAACTGTTTACATAGCCAGTTTACATAGCTTTAGTATGATAAGCTAAAGTACACAGGACCCGGGTGTGGTGGTGCACACTTGTGAGCCCAGCACTCTAGGCGGCTGAGGCAGGAGGATCACTGCAAGTTCAAGGGAAAAATAGGAAAATTTGTTTCCTTGGGCTGCTGTGACAAAATATCACAAGGTAGGAGCAAGAGGCGGGGCTCAGCTAGGTGGCTTCAAACCACAGACATTCTCAAGGCAGCTGCTGGTCCTTTCTGCGAGAGTTACAAAACCATGCCTCGGGTTCTACCCCCTCTTGCCCATTCAGTGAGTGATTTGTGCAGTGAGCAACCTGCTCAAGTGCACTTGACGTTCTTGGAATTAGGCACGAAAGTGAGGGCTCTGTGAGGAGGCGACACGCCAGCAGAGCCACGCAGGAAGAGGGCGGGGCCGAGGGGATCTCCAGGAGAAAGGCGTCCGACAGGGAGGGGACAGCTGTGCAAAGGCCCTGGATCAGGAGGTGACTGGAGTGCTGAGGGACAGGGGAGGCCGGTCCGCCGGGACGGACGAGGTAGCCGGCGCCCTCTCCCGGCAGGCGGGGCACAGACTAGGCAAGGGCGGAAGCCCCGACCCGGGTGGCGCAGGCGCGGGGAGCTGCGCTCCGTTTCCCTGCAGGCCCCCGGTTCGTTCGTGGGTGGACGCGGATAGGTGGGGTCTACGAGGGCGGGCGGCCCCCTCGCCGCTCTAGAACGGCGCTCCCACGCGCGTGGCTGACCGCGGCCGGAGCCGGGGCCCAGGACCGCACTTGACACCTTGCGGGTCCGCGGCAGCTCCTCTGGGAATTGATGGCCCATCTTTTTTTTTTACTTATTTTGAGACAGGGTCCCGTTATGATATTCATGCTGGTCTTGAACTCACTATACAGCCCAGGCTGGCCTCGAGCTTTTTCAATCCTCCTGCTCAGCCCCCTGAGAGCAGACATTACAGGCTCACACCGCCACGCCCGGGGATGGCCCCAATCTTGCAGAGGGGGAACTGAGGCCTTGAAAGACACAAGTGGTTGGCTGTGAACACACGTTCTTCACCTCTGCCTCTTGGGGGCAACAGCAAGACCCTTCCCAGCGGCCACGGGGGAGCCTGAGCTGGCTCCTCCTTCCTGCCCCTGCTCTGCTATGAAGTTACCCCTCGGGCCAGACCCCCAACACCTGCCCACAGAGCCTAGCAGCACCCTGGGGTTGCCTGTGGGGTCCCCTCTCTGAGCCTTCTGGAAAAAGAGGGAGACCCTGTGTGGCTTCCTTGCGGCCCAAGTAACCCTTGACATAGATCAAGATTTGAACCCAAGACAGAGGCGTCCATACTTCATCCACTATGCTACCAGGCCCACTGGCTGCCTTCTCCATCCATTTTTTTTTTTTTTTGGTACCGGGAATCGAACTCAGGGCCTCATGCTTGCGAAGACCATCCATTTTTTAAGTTTATCTTTAACTTCGGAGGCTGAAGCGGATCGTGACGGCAGGGTCACTGCTAAGGTGGCCAAGGTGGTGATGACTGCCCAAGAATGTGCGTGTGCTGCTTACCGCCACTGAAGGAACCCTTCAAAACAGGGACGATGGAACCAGGCTTGGTGGCACACGCCTGTGATCCCAGCATTCGGGGAGACTGAGGCAGGAGGATTGCAAATTCAAACCCAGCCTGGGCAACATACAGTAGTGACTTCTTTTAAAAGTTTGTCTTTAAAAAAATTGAAGCAAGTGGTCACCCGGGCAGCATGTATACTGAAAAACTGCGGTAAAATATACATAATGTGCCACTTATCATTTTAACTTTTTTTTTTCTGGTATGGGGATTGAACCCAGGGCTTTTGCACTAAGCTACATCCTCATCCCTTTTTATTTTTTATTTTGAGACTATGGAGTCTCACTAAGTCACTACTGTATGTTGCCCAGGCTGGGTTTGAATTTACAACCCTCTTGCCTCAGTCTCCCCGAATGGTAGGATCACAGGCGTGTGCCACCAAGCCTGGTTCCATCGTCCCTGTTTTGAAGGGTTCCTTCAGTGGCGGTAAGCAGCACACGCACATTCTTGGGCAGCCATCACCACCTTGGCCACCTGCGTCCCCCTGTAGCAGCGACCCCTGTCGCCCCTGCCTTCACGCTCCGCTTTGGTCTCTGAGCTCCGGCCTCTGCGGCTGCGCGTCAGGGTCACAGCGCTGGTCCTTTCCTGTCTTGAAGGTCGTTCCGCGGTGGCTTGTCACATTCCCTCCTTCCAGGTTTGATGGGCAGGGACGGAAGGAGCTGGGGACAAAAATGAGCTGGTTCCATCCCCAGCACCACAAACAAAACAAAGCAAAGCAAAACAAAACCAGAGCACTTGCCTAGCAGGCATGAGGCAGTCTCCAGGGACTCATAAAATTAATTGATAAGTTAATTAAAGAAAATTAAAAAACAGTGCACAATTCAGTGGTAGGTCTTGTGTTCACTGAAGTGTGCAGCCGTCACCACCGTCGATTTTAGGTCATTTTCACCACCCCAGTGATGGATGTTGTTACTTTCAACCGATTAGATATGTTCTGTGTAAGCATCAAATATTTTACCTATAAATTTAACCATTTGCTTCGCATTTACGTGTGGGCCGCGGCTGCGCGGCGCGGGCCGAATTCGAACCCCGTGCGCGGCACCCTCGCCCGTGCCCGCCAGGGGGCGCCCGCGGTCGGCCTCGTTTGGGGAGGGGGGGCCGCGCCCCGCCCCGCCCTCGCCCCTCCTCCCGCGGCCCCACCCGGCGCAGACGGCTCGGGACGGGACGGAGAGCAGGCCGCGCGGAGCCTTGGACGGGACGCAGCCCGGTGAGTGTCCCCGGCCCGCGCCCCGAAAACCCGCGCTCCGTTCCCCCTGGGACGCTGCGGGGTCCCCGTCCCACGCGCCTCGCGTCCCCCGTGTCCTCCGGGCTCCCCCGGCACCTCACAGCCCCGCCCGTCTCGCCACCCCACGGCCCCAAGCGTCCCGCCAGGTGTCGGGGACCCCAGCTCCGCGCGCATCCCGAGCCCTGCTCCTGCCGCGCCCACGTCCCCTACTCCCGTCCCTCCCACCGCCCGCAGTGCCCTGCGATTTTACGGGTTTTGACCGTGTTGGCTTTATAGTTACTTTGGCGCTTACGTGGTCCTCTCCCTTAGGGTGGGCCTCGCGTGTCCCGTGGCGGGGCCCCCGGACCCAGCATGTCACACTCTGATCCAGGCCCCCTTGTTCTATCCCTGCCCAGATCGGGGTTCGCCTTTCTCCAAGGAGCCCTGGATTCTTCCAGCGGGGGTGCTGTTTAGACGCTCCGCTGACCAAGAACTAGTTCTTTGAAAGGATCTGGCCGGGTGTGGTGGCACGCGCCTGTGATCCCAGCACTTGGGAGGCTGAGGCAGGAGGAGCTCAGTGAGTTCAAGGCCATCGGGGACTACATAGAGAGACCCTGTCTCAAAAAAAAAGGTGAGAAAAAAATGGTGAGGAAAATAGTAGTCTACCTTCCAGCATGATGATGAAATGGGCAGCAGTCACCTCGGCCCCGTTTCTCACCCCTCCGCTGAGTCTCTGCTTCATACTTCTCCCCTCCTAGCACCCACGGGCCTCTTATACCCTCGGACACTTGCACTCACTGCCCTCTGTCTGAGACGCTTCTCTTGCCTGTCCTTTATGTAGCAGCTCAAAAATCAGCCCTAGCCAGGGAAGGTAGTGCATACCTATAATCCCAGTACCCAGGGAGGCTGAGGCAGGAGGATCACAAGTTTGAGCCCAGCCTGCGCAATTTAGTGACTTTGTAAGACCCTGTCTCAAAATTTAAAAAGAAAAAGATAAAGGAAAAGCAAGCTCTGAGTGGTGCTGATGCTGTGGCCAGTTTTTCATGCCCTCTCTTGATGCCTGGCCTTTTCCTGGTCACTAGCTGTCTGGTGCCAGCTCCTCCGGAGGGCTCGGGGCAGGTGGCCCTGGGTCTGCAGCTCCTGCAGCATGGAGTGCCAGGAAGTGTGCTAGATGGCGCAAGGACTCAGGAATGCGTTTCTTCCGGGCAGCTTGCTCTCCAGTGTCGGTTCCCGGGCTGCCACCAGCAGCTTCCCTTCTCCAGCCACCCCTCTGTTCCTTGCCATGGTCCCTGCCTTCCTGCTCCTCCACTGCCACCGCCCAGCCCTCTCTGCATCCCCATCCTCCTCCTCCAGGCATCCCGCTGGTAACGTAGCGCTCTCCCCCCACCTCAGACAGCAGCGCCCCACCTCGAGTTCCCTCGGTGACCTCTGGAGCGGCCACCATGTTCAGCTGGTTGAAGCGGAGCGGGGCCCGAGGCCAGCAGCCCGAGGCTATCCGCACTGTGACCTCGGCGCTCAAGGAGCTGTACCGCAGTAAGCTGCTGCCGCTGGAGGAGCACTACCGCTTCGGTGCCTTCCACTCGCCGGCCCTGGAGGACGCCGACTTCGACGGGAAGCCCATGGTGCTGGTGGCTGGCCAGTACAGCACGGGGAAGACCAGCTTCATCCAGTACCTGCTGGAGCAAGAGGTGCCTGGCTCCCGCGTGGGGCCTGAGCCCACCACTGACTGCTTCGTGGCCGTCATGCATGGTGACACGGAGGGCACCGTGCCTGGCAACGCCCTGGTCGTGGACCCGGACAAGCCCTTCCGCAAGCTCAACCCCTTCGGGAACACCTTCCTCAACAGGTGTGGTGCCGGCTGGGGTGGCCTGGGGCGGGGGACTTTGCCTCTCTGCTGCTCGAGGGGAGGTTGGGGAGGAGCACGGTGTCCACTGTCCCTTTGTGCAGGGCCTCCGTCCTGGACACCCGTTCTCTGCTGCGGAGTCCTCACGGCCCATCTCTCCTGTCCCTGCTTCTGCCGTCTGTCTCTGTGCTGACCCCAGACCTTCCTGCCTCCCAGGTTCATGTGCGCCCAGCTCCCCAACCAGGTCCTGGAGAGCATCAGCATCATCGATACTCCAGGCATCCTGTCAGGCGCCAAGCAGAGAGTGAGCCGGGGTGAGTGACCAGACAACGCTTGCCAGATCTCTGGGTCTGAGG
>PVJO010033479.1:0-12035 GCA_004026905.1 Hystrix cristata
GCACAAGCTCCAGCCACCCAAGCTCCCCTTCCCCACTTCAGCATGGGAATGAGCAGCCCTGACATAAATGGCCAGCACCACCAGCAGTCCTGTGCAAGAGAGTGCGTACGAATTAAGCAGTTCCACAGAGAGGGATGCCGCCTTCTTTGTACTTCCGAGCTCCATAAACCCAGGGTAAAGTTCAGGCAAAGACTCCATGTTAATCGCTCTGCTCCCACCCTCTTCCCTCCCCCAAATGTCCCGGTTCTCCTGTGCTTACAGAGAGCACAGCACGTAGTGAGCACCTCACGCGCTCTGCAGGCTGCTGGGCTGAGGCAGAAAGGCCAGGCACCAGCGTCTGACACTGTGGCTCTGGGCAGGCCCCCAGGAGTTCATGCTGTCAATAATTCCCCAGGTGACGAGACAGGTGTTTCTCAGGTCACACTCTGAACCCTTTTCCCAGAATGGAGGAGGAAATGCAGCTGTGAAATCACTCCACGCCCCACAGAGATCCTGCATGCCCAAAGCTGTGAAGTGTCCTCATTCCCGCAGAGAAACAGTCACAAACGCATGCACATGTGCACACACACATGAAGATGGAAAGTCGGTGACAGTAGTAACTACTAGCTACTGCACACTGCACACCAAGTGAAGCTGTAAGCATATGCATACACCACCTCATCTAATCCCTACAGGAAGCCTGAGGGACGGGAGAGCTTGAGGGTCTTTTCTCAGGTGAGAAACAAGGCCCGGAGAAGCCAAAGGGTCCGAAGCTCCAAGTTACTGAGCTGAGGGCTCCAGCTGCATTGCCCGACATCCTGAGTCCACAGCCAGGTCCCGGGGAGAAGCACTGATTCTGTAAGGGGTGCTGGCTGCCAGTAGTGATCTTGCAAAGACAGGAGTCAAGTTCCACCTGCACACAGTTCCGGGACCTCAGGGCTGAGCTCTAGGATTGTGCTCTATTTGAGCTGATGCCTTTTCAGTGCAAAGTAGCTTGGTCACATCATCTCTCATTTTCTCCTCTCGCCTCCTCGCTTCAGCTTCTTCAACCCTCTGCTGAGCCACTATCTAACGGGGTGCCACTAACCAGTCCATCATCCTCTGCTTTTTTTCAGTCCCTCAGACCTTGCTGGGGCAATTTCCTTCCACTTCCAACAAGGAGCTGAAGGAGCCTCAGAGAGGCTACAGAACTGGCCCAGGGCCACACAGCTGGTCTGAGGTCCAGGCCTGTACTTGAACTTAGGCTGTCTAAGGTAGAGCTCCAGCTCCGCTCCTCTAAGCTGTGACTCATGACCTTGTGACCTTGTGTCAAAGCACTTGGGGATTCAAGCAAAAGTCAACACCCAGTTGAAAATGGAGACAAACATCTTCACTGGAGGGAAGGGACTCTTCCATGTCATTACTGAAGTTACACACCACCGGAGGCCCATGGGACAGGAAACAGGAAAATGAGCTTCCCAGCAGAGGAGCATCCCGGGCCAAGAGCATGGTGTGTTCTCCAGGTACATTCCAGGACAGGGAAGGCCTTGTGGGAGCCATCAGTGCCCAGGGCAGCCCGGACCGCATGCTGGCTCTTCATCTACAGAGCCTTGCTGCAGACGTGGCTTCTGAGGGCAGACTGGGCCTCCAGCCAGCACTCTCAGGACGGACTTTGGCAAGCTTCTCAAGGAGGCAACAGGGAAAGATATTCTCCTCTCCCGACTTTTGACAGACACTGGCCAAGGGCAAATCCACAGTCCAAAATCAAGATTCCTGCACCCGAATTCCCAGCTCAGGCCTCACTGCCAAGGTGGACTCTGTGATCAGCCCTCCAGTGGGAGCAGCAGTGCAGGGCGCAGGATGGGATGGGCCAGGGCAGGTGGGGCAGTCTTGGAGCTATATAAGCCTGAGAGGAAGTCCCAGGCCCCAGTCCTCTGCGCCCAGGGGACTCAGCAAGACTGAGACCCTGGACTTGGTCATTCTACTCAGGACACATCCGGGAGACAGAATCATCCTTGTCCTGGCTGCTGGCCTCCATCCCTGCAGCTCTCTGATATGAGAATAAAGAGAAAAGCCTTTCAAAGCCCTGTGCAGATGTGAGATGCTACAGACACGAACAACGAGCCGCAGAAGTAATGCTAATGATGATCTTCACCCAGGGACAAGGGGTTTTCCTGCGATGAAAGGACAAAACGTTCCACAGTAGTGGGAATGGTGCATGTGACTATAGGCTCTAGAGCCAACCTGCCTGGGTGGGAAACTGGGCTCTGCTACCAACCAGCTGTGTAACTTTCAGTAAATCAATTCACTTCTCTTCTCTGCACTCTGGTTTCCTCATCCATAACACTCAGACACTGATAGCACAATGCCACAACACTGTTGTAAGGATTAAATGACCTAACTCACAGTGATCACAAGTGTTTATTAACATGTGTTATCATAATAGTAATGCACACGGTATTACTTTGTCTAATAGAGTAGAATATCTGCCAACATTCGTGCCCTCTTCAAACTCAGCGTAAGCAGCGCCTACACACAGAAATGCAATAACAGGAAGAGAGTGCTAAAAATACTGAGTTTTTTTCAAGTACTTAGGGGCATCCATTTTAAAATAGGGCAAAAGGAATTCATGAAATACTCATTTGAGAGCTAGTTTATGAATGCCTGCAGGCACGATGCCTAACATCATGGTACAGGGCCATCCTGCCTGCTGCCTTCCTCCTTCCTGTGGGGTGTCCCCTGATCGGTATGTGAGCACTGTGCAAGGCACCAAGCCGGGGAGGCAGAAGCCCTACTCAGGGAACTTAGGGTGTGATGAGGAGACTGACCTTTGGCATCACACCTCTCCAAGGCAGCATCCTAGGGCTCCTAAGAAGGCTGTTGGGACTTGATGGCACATGAGCAGAGCCCTACCTGAGCAGAGTGCTCCCTAATCTTTCTGGTACCAGGGACTGGTATTGTGGAAGACAATTTCTCCACAAGGCGGGGGTGGGTAGGGTATTTCAGGATAATTCAAAGGAGCATGCAACTTAGATTCCCCTTGCGTGTGCAGTTCAGAGTAGGGTTTGAGCTCCCATGAGAATGTTATGCACTGCTGATCTGACAGGAGGTGGGGGTGGGGCTCAGGCAGTAATGCAAGGGATGGGGAGAAGTTATAAATACAGGTGAAGCTTCCCTCAACCAGCCACTTACCTCCTGCTATATAGCCCAGTTCCTAATAGGTCATGGACCAGTACCAGTCTGCAGCCCAGGGATTGGGGACCCTTGCCCTGGAGGACTTACTAAGAACCTTGGGGCTGAGAAGTGTTGGCATGCTCAGAGACAAGAGAAGAATGTAAATGCCCAAGAGGGAGTCCTGGGAAGTTAGAATGAAGATGTCACTCCAGTCCCTATGAAAGGCTATGAATTTTAGGTTGCTGGACTTGCACTTGTTTCACTGGGAACAGCAATGAGCAGGATTCCTGTCACAAAGGAGTGAGTGCAGAGAGCAGAGCTGCAGTTAGGAGCACAGTCCTGGACACAATGGAGGTCAGATGGGACGAGGGGGCCCAGGGCTGGGGAGACCCGCAGGGAAGCACTGAAACATTCAGGATGTCTGAACTGAGGTCCACGGAGAAGTGATAAAACCCACCGTGTGGTGACAGTTGTTGGAAAGAGAAGGTAGAACCCGTTCATTCTGAGATCCAGGGAAGCTGGGCGTGGACGTGTGAGAGGGACCATGGATGTGAGGGTCCTCTAAGAGCAAGTAAAGACAACCTATGTCCCCAGCCACTAAGACCCCGTGTCTGTTTTCCACAGCTGCTGTAACAAATGACCGCCAAGTTAGCAGTTTAGAATCATACACTCACAAGATCATCTCACAGTCCTGTCCACTAGTGTGAGCTTGGCTTGGCTGGTGTCTCTGATCCAAGCTTTAGAACTGCACTTAGGGCCTGAGTCAGCTGGCTCCAACCAGGAGGCTCCAGGAAGGATCCTCTTCAAGCCTACTTGTGTTGCTGGCAAATTTAGCTCCCTGAGGCTGCAGGCTGGAGATCCTGCTTCCTTGCTAGCTGTCGGCTGAGAGTCACCTTAGAAACCAGTGGCTTCTCTCTAGTCCGTGCCCATGGGCCCCACATGGCAGAACCAACCATGGTGCATCAAATCCTCCACACACTCAGAATCTCTCTGACTCTTCTTTTCTGCCCCTCTGATCCAATCAGAGAAAATCCTCTGCAGTAGCGGGTCTATGTGATTAGACTTTATCTACCTGGTTAATTTAGGATAATCTCCTCATTAAAAGTTAACTTATCAATAGCTTTAATGACATGTGCAAAGTCCCTTTTGCATGTAAACTAACACAGTCATAGGAATAACATTAGGGATTAGGGGTGGACATTTCAGGGCCAGAGTTTCTCTGCTTCTCAACAGGAAGCAGGTGGACACCATGTCATAATGACTAAGGTGCACCCAGAGGGAGCCTGGTTTCTAAGGACACACAGAAAGGACACATGAGGGGCTTAGAGAATGAGGACGTATCAGGAAAGGTTTGCCACGCTAAAATGAGGTTCTCTCCCAAACTCTGGTGTTGAGGAGGAAGGGAAGGTGGGAAAGATCACCTGCAGACTTCACTGGGCCACAAGTTATTAGAAGAGCATGGTTAGAAGAGGGCAGAAGCCAGAGCAAACTCCAGGGAAAAGCTAGATGTGGACAGCACCATGGGACTCGGGCCCTGAGTGCCAAGGGTGGCTGTCACCCTTCCCTGTCCTGGCAGACCATCCTGGCCTTCGCAGAATGCTCCAGGGCAACGCAGTGCATCTTCATGGAAACACTACTGCATGAGAAAAAGGAGCCTCGAGGACCTGAGTGTCCTGTGTGAAATTCTGTGACATGGGAAATGGAAATGGTGTGCTAATAGGATAATGGGTTTCCAGTACCAGAGGGAGAAGAGGGAGAGGGGAAAAGAGGAGGAAGAGGAAAGGTTAGAAGGGCAGGAGAAAAGGAGGAAGAGGAGAAGGAAAAGGAAGGAAGAGGATGAAGAAGAAAGAAGAGGAAGAAGAAGGAGAAGAATAAAGAGTAGCAATAGTGGTGTTAGTGGTAATGGTAGTGGTAGTAGTAGTAGTAGTAGTTGTAGTAGTAGCAGGGGAGGAAGCAGAAGCAGAAGAAACAGCCAAAAAATGTGTGAGCCTATACAGGCCTGGGAAAGCCAACTCAAGAGCCTTGCTGGTGAGATTTTGACCTTTGGTAGTATGAAGTCAGCCATAGCAGGACCTCACCCTGGTGACGTGCTTCCCACGACAAGGTTAGGCTTGCATAAACTGAGAACAGGGGCTATTTCAAGAAGGGGTGAGTTGGGTTTCAGGCTAATATTGGTTACTCTTCCTTCTCTAGATTGCTAGTTTTTAAAATGGTGTGAAGATGGAAATTCTTAACGTTCTCTACTATCTTCCAGATATAAAAATAAATGAATATGAGACAAAGCCCTTCTGCTGCCCTCCCATTTCCAAGGCTGCCTTCCTGGAAAGCCGCACAACATCCTGGTGACGTGGCCCCATGATGGACTACTCACCAAGGACAGTGCTGCTGGGAACCGGGCCGCCCAGCCAGCTGCACTGCCGGCTTCTCTCCAGGCCGGGCTCACCTCCCGGGGAAGGCTACCCCAGCTGCAGCCCGAGCCTGGACCACAGGACCATCTGCTGAAGTCATTACGAACCACACTGGACTGCCAAGGAACAGGAATGCTTCTCTGGGGCTGGTCTTCCCCTGCCGCTGTCGGATCAGGGAATTCCACGTGGGCAGAAGCCAGTGGGCTCCAGGCAGCAGCTCTAGCTGCCTGTCCGGAGGATGCATAGCTTCATCTCTGTAAAGCCCTCTGTATCCCACTCTTCCCAGCCCACAGAGCTCAGCGTCAGGACACTGGCTCCTCCCCAGAAGGTGGCTGGACACAAGGTCTCGGAAGAGGTGTCCCCAAGAAAGCACTTCCTGCCTGACTCTAGCTTTCACTACTGTGACCACCTGGAACAAGCAGTTTTCCACCTGGAACATTTGGTACCCAACACCTGGCATTTCTCCAGGTCTCCCTTCCCTGCGACTGCTCCACACAACAAGCATACAGATTGTCACTGCGTGTAGCAGCGGAGAAGCTATGATACATGGCAATGAAGACACCACTACACAAAGCAATGGAGATGCTGCTGCATGAGGTGGGGGTGAGGGGCAGCTCAGAGCCAGGGTTTACGAAGCCTGAGGGTAGACACGAGGATGGCTGCCCATTCTTCCAAGAGAGTATTCACTGACTTTTAGCCCAGATGACTGGCACAGGGCAGCTGACCAGGACACGGCTGCTGATCTGTGGGTGCTTTTATTTGACCTTTCACAGCACTTCTGTCTTTCCTTTTTGTATCTTCTTGCCATATGTACAATTTCTGTGCTGTGTCTTTTCCCCATAATGTTGCCATTTCAACCATCATTCTCGTGACTGTGTGGCATGAATTCCATTCATGTGCCACAGTGCCTTTTACTGTCCCCCAAGGATGTGGGATTGAAGCTATTTCTGATTTGTCATGGTCACGAATACCACTGTTGCCAACGCTCTTGTGCATATGTACAATGGGGTTCTGGAAAGAATCCCAAGACAGACCTGGCCCTCCCAGAGATGGTTCCCAACACTCAGGAGGCAGGACTGGGGCTGGAAATCCATCCAGTCCTGCAAAATGCAGGACTCAAATGTGACCTGCAATTCACTCTCACACAGCATCATCTCTAGTTCAGAAGCAAGAGCCCCAGAGACAGAGCTCTTGTCTGCAGATGACGGGCTGAGGGTGACCCTCAACATGCATGAGGCAGCTGATGTCCAGGTCCTGTTCATTTGGGTTTAAATTTGAGGAGGCAGCTGACTCTGTTAGCTATGCAGACAACAAAACTCTAATTGTCCAGTGAGCTAGATAGCAGGAGTGTCGGTATTGTACAAAACTAGCCACCTACTCTGTCGGGGCGACCTGTCACCCATTCTCCTTTGCCCGTGGGCATCCTGAGAAGGTTCTTTTAGTATGGACACACCTGGACACAATGTTTGGAAATACAGTGCCCCAGATCGCAGTACAAGGCAAAAGGACCTAACTCGGTAGGAACAGCTGGATGTGAGGTCCCCGTGATTGGCACCACACTCCACCAGTCCTGCCTCTGAGTCTGCACTCTCCTGTCAGTAAGCAGGTGTGGTGAAGAGCAGATAATCACAGAGGATGCTCCCTGACGCTCTCCACGGTCCTGGAATCTGAGCACCATGCTGCTGACCAGGAAAGCCAGGGCACTTGGCCACACCTGGTTTTCAAATCCCCAAGGTTCTGGGGATGGGGATGGCCAAATGGCTTTTTGGCCAAAATGGCCCTGTCACATGTGGCACCCTTTATTCAACCACAAGTGTCTGAGGGCAGGGTCTGATATGACTTGTCTGTTTCCCTCTCATCATTAACCGTGCACTGAGAGTATAGGAGAATCTGTGCTACATCCTTTGGAATAGTTATAAAATCCAACACAATCTACAGGACAAGAGCAAGAGACAAGTGAGTGCCCATCGTGATCCAGCTACAGAAGATGAAGACTGAACACTACATTTATGGTGGATATCTACCCTTAATACAGCAGAAAGTGGTCCACATATTTCTTGAGAAGGTACAGTAAGTCTACGGCTTAACAAAAATTCAAGCTGCGAACTTTCACAGATACAAATGGACCTCACATTATGAACATTCATGGATGCAAACAAATGCAGAAGTAGCTCACGTGCCTGCCAGACACTGTCTGTTTTGCTGCTGTGGCTGCTGTGTGCTTACTATACAGCACAACAGTGTGCAGTAGTCCAGGGCTCAGTCAGAGCCGAGGATGTCTGGAAACAGGAGGAAAATCAGTAGTGATGTGGAGGGGACTGCTGGGAAGCACAAAGCAATATACCTTGTATATTTGTGTCAAAGGTGCATAAGACTCACTTTGTCAGATTTATGAATGAATCCAACTTACAAATGTTCTCCCAGGACAGAGCTCATTCGTAAGTCTGAGACTTACCGTAATTATTTACAGGACCACAGGAATGGCCCCGTGACCATGAGAACCTATGTGGGATTATTCATGTACCATTTGTGAAAATTCCCATGTCTTGGGATTTTAGGTGAATTTAAAATTCCATCCTTTTCTTTTTCTGAATTATTTAGACCTTCCTTAAATAGTAAGCATCTCTACCTAACAGTGTCCAAGGTTGAAGCTGGCAGACTGCAGCCTTCAGTTCAAATCTGGCCACCATATGTTCTTGTCTGGCCTGTGAGCTAAGCATATATCTATTATAAAATAGTTGGGGAAAAAAATCAATAGATGATCATATTTTGTGTTATGGGAAAAGTATGTGAAATTCAAATTTCTGTGTGCAAACATAAAAGTTTTACTGGTGCAGAGCTGTGCACATTTGTTATGCATCTTCTGCGGCTACTCTGTTCTACAGCAGTAGGGCTGAGTAGCTGCCACAGACAGAGTGCTGTTGGCAAAGTCCAGAGTACTCACGCTCCTTCTGCTTACAGTGAAAGTAGGCCAGGCCTCAGTCAAAGGCATCACTTGCTCTAGAAACCTCTGCAGGGACAAGTGTGATGGTTCCATTTACACTTAATCATGACATACAGTCTACCGTTCTGATTTGTGAAATTTTGTTTTTTGATTTGTGAATTTTCTACCTGCAAATTTGCCTACTAGCTAAAATGGATGTATAATCCCCAAGTCAAAAGTTCTGGCAAGTTCACAGTCATCTGTGTTCATTCGAAGAGTGATGAAAATTATGAGTCATTATCAAGCATATTCCCAGTTGAGGTCAAACAATGTGACACTGTTTTATCATTTTGGGACTCGTACTGTAAATGTGAAATCCTTCCATGGTTCATTTAGTAACTGATATCACTGGTGTCTAGATATCCCTGAAAGCCTCATGCAGTAAGAAGTGAGGCTTCTCAGAGCTGGCTGGATCTGAAGTGTGTGATGCTGGGATTAAGGGCATGTGGCACTGAATTAGTCCATGAACTGGATTAGCATAGTTCTGGGTGTGGATAATGGGAAGTCCAACCCTGAGTGTGGGTGGCACCAACCAGCAGGTTTGCAGCCTGGGTGGAATGGAAAGGAAAAGATGGAAGGCATGCCATGGGCAGCTTCTCCTCTGCGATGCCACCCTGTCTTGTGCCAGCCGACTATGGCCTGCAACCTCTACAAACTGTGAACTAAATAAACCTTTCCTCCTTTAACTCGTGGGGTCAGGTATTTTGTCCCAGTAACAAAAAAGTAACCAAGATTTTTTTGCCTTTTGTTAGGGAGTTCGCTGCTTAATACAGTTCCCAAGTGACATTACCATGTCCTGGTACTGTCCAGGACTCCTAAGTGCAAGAAAACTGTGATGTGCCTTCCCAAGAAAATGCATGTGGGAGAAGCTTCACTCAGACCTGCAAGCTATCGCCCTGGCCATGAGTTCATGTTAAGCAGTCAACAATCTACATTAAAGAGGTGTTTTTAAAAAAACACACCCATAAAGCAAGGCCCAACCCTGATGAGTTCACAGAAATGTGACCAGAGGGTCACAGGAATGGAACTCTGTATTTCTTTGGGGGCAATGATTTCACATTGATGAACTCAAGGTTTGTGGCAACTGTAAGACATAACTATGGCAAATACGGAGAATCAACTGTTCATGATTTGTAACCGATCCTTGACAAACGGTGAGTTTCTTGGGGACAGACTGGGACTTATTCTTATCTGTGTCTAGAACACCCACAGGACTGCTGGGAATAAAGCACATTCCTCGTCTGGGGCCCACTGCTGGGTCTTGTAAGCACTTGTCCTCTGCTGCCTTGGGGACCTCTGCGAGAGGGGGGGGGCTTGGGAAGCTATCACAGGTGAGCGCCTGGGTCTCGGCCCCCAGGGAGCACTGTGAATGCTATCATTATCATCTGGGGAAACCTCCAGAGGAGAGGCCCTTTTATTCTTCAGAAGATAGTCACTGTGCCCAAACTCATTACCAAAAATCCCTTCTCAGGCACTGAACCAAAGCCCTCCTGCGGATTCTCCTCAGTTCTTGGGAGAAACATCTAAGGGAAGACAAGCAGTCATACAACCCAAAAGGAACCATTATAAAGTTGTCATTAATCAACAATTTTTGGAAAAGCGCCATGACATGCCCAGTAAGGAAGTTTATCTTGCTAATTCCATTCCAAAATGTCAAATATGGCATCAATTCAGTTTACAAATTAGCTTATAAAGAAAAAATACAGATGGAAAAAGTTAATAGCCTTGTAATACGCAGCTACATTAGAAAAAAGTATAAGAAAAAAATCTACAAATAATGAAAGGCCATAGTTTGTGGCACACTCAGTAGGGTATGTTTACAACCCAACCTCACTTATTCTTACACAACACAAAAACAGCAAGCTATTTATGGCTAAGAATGGAGAATGGTTGCCATCCCCCTTCTAGAGCCCTTCTAGAGAGTATTCCAGGCATGTGAAGTGCCTGGAAACCACTTCACAGGCAAGCTATTTAAGAAGTGCATATGAATGACTATATACTAACACATTTATAACCCAGAATAAATAGGAAAAAAAAAAAATCCTTGACACATACACCTTACCCAAGACTGAATTAAGAAGAAACAGAAACCATGAGAACACTAAAGATGGAATCCATAACAAAAATTCTCCTATCAAGAAAAAACCCAAGACCAAATAGCTTCACTACCGAGTTATACCAAACATTTAAATAATACCAATTCTTCTTAAATTATTCTGGAAATGTGAAGAGGAGGGAATTCTTCCAAATCTATTCTCCAAGGCCAGAATTACTGATACAAAAACAGACACAGACACAACAAAGAAAGGCCAGTATCTTAAAGGATACAGATGCAAAAGTATTCAACAAAACACTAGCAAAGGGAGTACGAGAGCACATTAAAAACATTATTCAACGTGACCAAGTGGGATTCATCTCAGGCATGCAAGGAAGTTTTGACAAATATGATAATCACATCAACGGAATGAAGGACAAAAACCATATGGTCATCTCAGGAGATGGAGAAAAGGCATTTGGTACAATCTAACATCTTTTCATGATAAAGACTTCAAAAAAACTAGGCATAGAAGGAGTGTAATAAGCAAAATAAGCCTCAGCATAATAAGGCCCAAATTCAATATTGGATTGGGAAAACCTGAAAGCTCTCTCTCTAAGATCTGGAACAAGACTAATATAAACACTTTCATCACTTTTATTCAATATAGTATTGGGAGTGTCTACCAGAGAAAGAAAGAACATCCAGGGCCGGAGACTCAGCTCAGTTTAGTGGTGGGGCTCATGCCTAACATGCTAATATGTGCAAGGACCTGAGTTCAACCCCCAGCACCACTGTGAAAAGCAAAATGAACAAGAAGAAAGGGCATCTAGATTAGGAAAGAAAAAGTCAAACTGTCACTCTTTGCAAATGATATGATTATATACATAGAAAATCCCCCAAAGACACCACTTAAAAATAATTAGAACTAGGCCATCCGGTCTCCAAACAGCTGAGCGCTCCTTGGTTATCTCCTGGGCACCCAAAAGCGCCGGCGGGCCTCCTGACCGCAGGACTCTCCTGCTCAGGTGAGAGCGGGTCGGCGCGGCGCCGGGGACAAAAGACTGCAACCGGGGCCCGCGCGCCGGCAGGTTCTGAAGCCATCAGCATGCGTAAAATGTAGGCCTCCTCTCTGGCGACACTATCTTCTGCTGTTTTCCCACCCACACTCTCTCTGGTTTTTTTTTTCTTTATTTTTTTTTTGTTGTTGTTGTTGTCTATATGTTTGATTTTTCCTCCTCTTTCTTCTCCCATTGTCCCTCTTCTAGTTTTTTCTTTGTCACTTTCTTTTCCCTTCCCCTCTGTGAAGTCAGCATTACCAAGTAGAGCCAACCATTATCTTGTCATCGAAGATAACCCTGGAGGGCTAAAGGTTATAAGAACCAAGAAATACATATACCCAGAAGAAACTACAGAAAGAGACATTCCCAAGGAGGATGCTATTACCTATCTTTTTGTAACCTCATACAAAGAAAAT
>PVJO010033480.1:0-12021 GCA_004026905.1 Hystrix cristata
AGAACCAACTCTTTGATTCGTTGATTCTTTGTATTGTTTTCTTGGTCTCAATTGCATTGATTTCAGCTCTGATCTTAATGATTTCCTCTCTTGTATGAGCTTTAGGTTTGTTTTGTTCTTCTTTTTCTAGTTGTTTGAGGTTCAACATTAAGTTGTTTATTTGAGCTCGCTCTGTCTTCTTGATGTGGGAGCTCAATGCGATAAACTTCCCCCATAGCACTGCTTTCACTGTATCCCATAAGTTCCGATATGTTGTATTGTCATTATCATTTATCTGTATAAATTGCCTAATTTCTTCTTTAACTTCTTCTGTGACCCAGTTGTTATTCAGAAGGATATTACTTAGTTTCCATATGTTTATGTGGTTTTTTTGGTTTTTGTTGCCATTGAATTCTAGTTTCAATGCACTATGGTCTGATAGTATGCATGGGATGATTTCAATTCCCTTACATTTACTTAAGTATCCTTTATGGGCTAGTATGTGGTCTCTTTTGGAAAACGACCCGTGTGCGGCTGAGAAGAATGTGTATTCTGCTGCTGTAGGGGAGTCACACTTTCTTATTTGTCTCATAATTTCTTGCTGAAAATGAGCATTAACAACTCTGGATTCTGATGTTTCCTTTAACCTTGTTATTGCTGATGTTTTGTTTTTTTCCCTATTGGTGTGATTTAAATTGCATCTTTTGTTTTTTTTTTTTCTTTTTTGGTGCTGGGGATCGAACACAAAGCCTTGTGCTTGCAAGGCAAACACTCTAATCTCTGAGCTAAATTCCCAGCCCCTGATTGTGATTTAATTTTATGTGACTGATCTGTGGAGTTTGTCCTGCTCATAATGTGTAGTGCTCATGTTTCTCCTGAGTTTCTTTTTGTATTTTTATCCCTTAATTTTAACCCTACTTTCTGGGTAATCTTTGTTTCCAAAGAGTTTAATGACCAGCCAATCTTATTTATGTATTTATGTATTTATTTATTTATTTGTGTATCTATTGGTTCTGAGAATTTAACCCTGGAGCTTTACACTGAGCTACATTGCCAGTCCTTTTTCTGCTGTTTATGTTGTTTTGTTTTTAATTTTGAAATAGGATCTCCTTAAATCACTGATTTCTCCAGGCTGGGCTTGAATTTGCAATCCTTTTGTCTCAACTTGCCAGTGTTTTGGGATTACAGGTATATAATCTATAACCAAACTAGGCTCCAGCCAATGATCGATAAGAGGATTAATTGAAAGATCCCCAGTCAATAGTGCTTCTGCACTCTCTTAGCGGATCTGTGTGTCAGTTAGGTAAAACAAAGTTCATGCAATTTTTTAGTCTGCCACAGCTTTTATTTTCCTGCAGAAACTTTCAAGTCTTCCCTGCATGTGTACACAGTCTGCCAATCAGTCTGGATGGATGAAAAGTTTATCAACTTTTGCTCTCTGTTGCTCTCTCATTAAAAAGATCTCCCTGCTAAGTTTCTGGCTCATCTTCTGTCCTGCCACTCATCTCAACAGGGTCAAATCTGTAACCTGCCAGCCAGTAAAGCAAGATGTTTCTTGTAAAACAGTATGTGTATCTATTTCCTGCCAAGTGTGGTCCTTGTATTGATGGTACTGCAAATGGAAAGTAGCTCCCTCCGGCAGAAAACTGCTTCTGCTGTCAGCTGAGTACTGGAGATGGAATGGAAGCAGTTCCACGTAAGTCATGAATTCACACTGCTCTTACACAAATACACACTTCTCAGTTCACTAATTGCTTTTGCTCAACTCCAAGAGCACTGAATAAATATTTCTGGCAGTTTTGGGCTACTATTATGTTGTTTATTCCAGGTAGAATTTACAGAGTTCCTCACTCTATGTATGGTTTATATTTGAAAGTTCCCCCAAAGCCACATGTATTCAGAGGTGGGGCTTGTGGAAGGCAATTAGATTATGGGTGTGGTGCATCTGATCTGCTTTCAGGTGGGGTCTAGTTAGGAGAGGCGGTCACTGGGTCCCCAGGGGTGGCCTGCCAGGATATCTCTCCGTCTTCAGCTCCTCCCTTGCCCATTTGCTTCTGGTTGCCATGACATGAGCAGGTTTTCCTCTGCGAGGCCCTTTCACCATTCCTTCCTGCCTTGGAGCCAGCCAAGTATAATCTAGACTTCTTTTTCTTGCCATATATCACTGGCCACGGCAGCTGAATAAAGTAATAAAAATGGACATCCTTCTCCCATCTTCGTTCTCGGAAGAAAACTTTTTTGCATTTTGCCATGCAAAATAATGTTTTCTGGAATTTTTAGTTGTTGTTATTTGTGATCCTGCATTGAAATCTGTGAATCGGGGCTGGGGATTTAGCTCAGTGATTAGAGTGCTTGCCTTGCAAGCACAAGGCCCTGAGTTCGATCCTCGGCACCACAAAAAAAAAAAAAAAAAAAAAAAGAAAGAAAGAAATCTGTGTATCTAAAATCAGTTATCTTTACCACTTTTATAGGGCTTTCATTGTAAATAGCTTTCTCTCAGTGTTGTGCCTTTCTCTCAGTATTGCGCTATGCAATGTCAATTTTGATTCCAACTGGGTAATGTGGTGTTATCGCTTTTTTTGGCTATAATTAATGGCACTGGGAATACTGTATGCTGTGGCAGGATCAAAGAGACCCACTATCTCTGGAGGCCATGTAAAAGCAGGGACACTCAAGCACCGCAGGGCAGTGGTTGTGGGATGCCCACTGTGTGACCCCTCTGACAACAGAAGTAGCAGTACCAGTCAGGTAGTAGACATTTCCCCAGCACTGTTGAGGTGAGCTCTGATGTTGTCAAAGCCCTCTGGTGTCGAGAATCCCCACAGCACTGAGTGGCCTGAAGCACTTGTGCTCAGTCCAGGTAGCAGTGCGGGCCCACACTCAGTTGTGCAGGGAAGGAGGGAATGGCTGGGAAGTCAAGTCCTGCCTGGGTCCTGTTCTCAGATTGGGCTGTGACACATGTCCACATGCAGCATGGGGGGAGGTGACAGTAGAACTCATGATGTCAGTGCCCAGCCCAGATGGGGGTAAGATCCATAACATTCCTTCTATGCTGCTTGCTCTCATGAGACAGTGGTTTCATTTCCAGCAGGGATCATGTAGAGATGCAGCTTGGAGGGAAGCGGTGCCAGAACTGCAGCACTCCCTTTGTGGTGCCCACTTTGAACTAAAGCAATGGGACACATCCAGACACAAGGCCCTGGGGACATGGCAACGCCAGGCAACCACGGCACTCTCTTCCATTGCAGCAGTGGAGCATGCCCAGATTCGAGGTGGGCATCCCTGGTACTATGATGTGTGATCAGAAAGCTACAGTAAGTTCCAAGATGATTGACATATGTTAATTCTATGTATGTCCTCTGTAATTCTAGTTTGTTAAATGCAGTTGTATTCACATAGAAGAAGTAATAAAGGTTTTCAATATTTCTCATTTTAGCATTAATCTTTTAAAACCCCTGTAATATTGTGAGGCCTACCTCATTTCATGGATCCCGTTCTAAGTGAGCCTGCTATGTTTGCACTGGAAACTAATTCACTTTCTCATGCTTTCCATGCTAGCTTTCTATCCATACATGGAGGAATCCTGTTCTCCTTAGAGTTTCCTTTTAGGTGGCACAAAAGAATAGGATTATATACTTAAGGATTTAATTTTCCCCTCTGCTTTAAAGTCAAAGTTCTATTAGATTAGAATCATTCACAAAGCTAAGAAGTTCAAAAATTTTACTTGGGAGGGTTATATTAGTTGTATTCATACGAACATTTGGCTCTTTTCATAGCTGGTTTCCATTGGTCATAGTGCAGACAGGAAAGACAAGATATGGATGTAGGTATAAGAGATTCTCAATGGCCATTTTACATGGTTAAAACAGAAAGGCTCTTCAGAAGGGTAGTGTTGGGTGAGGAAAGCAGGTGGTATTCTGTCACTTAGAGATTGTGTGGCCCTTGGCCGGTTCCTGAACTTGTCAGAGCTTCAGTTTTGTCAGCTGTGAAATGAAGATATCTAAGTCTATCCTGACTTCCTCAGAAGACTGTAACTACATTAGAACATTAAAAATGTTAATTATGTGATTTCTAACTTGCATTCGGAGTCTGACGCCCTGTGGTTCTTGCCCTCTCCGATCACACCCAGTGTGACAGTCCTTCGCTCATGTTGATCTGTGTTGAAGGGGAGTGGAGGGTTGCTGGAATCCTGCATCTAGAATTCCCATCACACCACGACAGCCATTTGATACAATGTCTGGCGCAGAATTGATCCTTACCATATGAACAAATTACTAAATTATAGATGAGACTGAACACGATACTATTAACATTATACATACTATAATGTTAGCATTTAGGCCCTTTTAGCAACAAAAGGTCATATTTTCCTGATCAAGCCTAGTTCAGAGAATTGGGAAGGGCACATGTTTATGTGGAAGAATTTAAATTCTCTGAGTTCATTTTGAGACCTACTACTTAGCTTAAGATGTTATGTGAATGTCACACACATGAATTGATCCCCCAAAAAGTCATTTCTGCCCTGAATGGAATGTAAGCCATTTGGAGGATGCTCCTGTCTTTTTTTAATTTTTCTTTTTATTTTTCCATTTTTAAACATCTTTCCAGTCTTCAGGGAAAAAAAAAAAAAAAACTCCCCTTCTTTTATTCCTAGAATACAGCATTCCCAAATCTGCCTCACCAGCTATCCAAAAGTCAAGAATGAGCCGTGCTTTGCTCCTCTTTTTGCAATCTCAAAAGTTCACTCTTCCTCAACCTCAGACTGGAACCAGGCTCTTTAAAAGGAACAGTGCATTGGCTGTAGGAAGCTTAGCCCACGGGAGTGTGTGGTCTTGAATGAATGATTTGACCTGTGCAGAGAGAGAATGACATTAGCTTTATCCAAACCAGTTCTGGCTTATGTCCGTGCAGGAGGAGCACACTTTTTTTTCCCCCCAGCCCCAGCTAGTCCTGTTTATCCCATACACATGCACTTCATTGTGCTAAAGCTGTAGAATAGCACAGCCTTGATTTATGAGGGCTGAATTTTTGCCCTGATCCTGGCTGGCACAGTGCTGGAGACTTTGCTTTTATGTGTCCACATCAGGGGGCGACTGGCAACCAGCTGTTGGAAATTGGTTCAAGAAAATAATAAAAAAAAAATACCCATGGACTATCCTGTCATTCTAGGTTCTGGTACCTGCCATCAGCTTCGGAATAAGTAAAAGAATCTTTCCTCCTTGGAATGAGATTACTCTATGACAAAAAAATTTATATTGTGCTAGAATGATTGCTAGGTACTGAGGGGTCTCACCTATGGGCTAAATTAATAATTGAGTCTTAGAATAATAAATCGCAGGATCTTCTCCCCTTTTTCCTAAAGAATCCCTAACTACTGCATGGGTAATGTACTCCCACGACTTGGACTCCTGCTAAATTTAGCTGTTTCTGTGGTGGAAGTTCACACCTAGGGAAGACTGATTACAGTGAGTCATAGCAAAGCTCCCCACCCACGTGAAGGGCTGTGATGAGATCAGGAGCCCATGTAGAAAGAAAGAGACAGATTTCTTTGGCAGAGTGGCACACTCACATATGTGAGCAGTGTGAGAGAAAGAAGAGGGAAAGAAGTCTCCTTAGTAACAAGGATTCTCGAATGTTCAGTTACTGGTCTTTCATAAGGATTTTGTGTACTGCATATGTGATTGTCTTAATTACTTTCTTCTTAGGACAAAATATCTGACATCCATAAATTTAAGGCAGAAAGGTTTATTTTAGCTCACAATTTTTAGAGGTTGCAGCTCGTAGTCGGCTGGCTCCAAGGCGGGGCAGCATGGCAGAGGGGCATCACGGAGGAGAAACAGTCCGGGGCAAGGCAGGCAGAAAAGCAGGGGGCCTGCCTATATTTTTTACCCCTTTATATTCCACCCAGGCTACAAACCCACCAACCCAACCAGTGCAGGGTGGGGTCTTCCCATTATCCACACCCAGAACTATGCTAACCCAATCAGTGGACTGATTTAGTTATCAAACACCATTAATCCATTTTTACACACCCTAGATCCAGCCGCCTCTGAAAAGCTCCACCCAAAGCATGAGACTTTGAAGGGACATCAACATACAAACCATAACAGCAGTACATGCCAACCACCACAAGACATTTATTTTCTTATCTGTCTATGATTTTTTTTATGCTTTCAAGATAGATGAGTTTATTTGCAATGAGATATACATAGAATAAGACAATTAACACGTAAATAGGAGGTGAAAATCATGTAGACTGAGGGGGAAATAAATATAAAAACCATAGGCTAGCACTTGTAAATTCAGGTTACTTAGTTCTTCTGGTGTTTTGAGTAAGGGGGTATTTCATGCAAAGTTTGTTCCGTAGTCAAACAAATTAAATAATCCCAAAAGAATAAAAGATAAATAGATATTTCTACTGAAAAACTCTTTAATGTGCCCAGGCATTCTATAAACTTCTAAGAGAGGGACACCACTGCATGTGGTTTTCATGGTGTTATGCAGAGCATACATTGTGGAAAATAAGCAATGCCAGAACAATTTCTTGATGGGGCAGCAACTTAAGTTCCAAGTTCTTTAGGAACCAAGGCAAAAATCATATATATGATGAAGGAATATTTTTTACCTCAGGAGGTGAGAATGACCCTTACTTAAAAAATAAATTTTAAAGAGATTTATCTCAAGAATTCTTATCCAAGGCTGCTGAATAATACGGATTTTGAGCAGTGGCTTTGCGAATAAGGCAAACATGTTTTCACGATGGCCACTTTCTATTTTAACTCATAACAACATGCAAAACACCAAGCAAGTTATCAAATGTAAAACGTTAAAGTTCCTAGAAAATGGACTATCAATCAAAAATAGAGAAAACTCAATAAAATTTGAATTTTAGATAAATAATATTTTAGCGTAAGTGTACAAATACTGCATAGAACGTGTTTATACTCCAAGTATACTCATTCTTCATTGAAATTCAAATTTAGTTGGGTATTCTGAATTTTTACTTACCAAACTATGCAACTCTACTAAAATGTCGAGGTCTGACTCATGACTGCATCATCCAGAAGCCTCTCCTATGTGATAATCACATGCACAGTATAGCCAGAGTACGCCCAATTAACTTACCCTGATTGTAGTGTCAGATCTGTCTTCACATGCCCCACCATCAATTCTCAGGAGTTCTAGTTCTTGTCTCTGCATGTCCATGGGAAATAGATTTGTTGATCTTTTGGAATAGTCTCAAGTTGGCACATGGCCTCACAGTCCCCGGAGTCAGTGGTCAGTCTTAAGCAGGAACATTTAGTTGTTGTCATGGAGCAGCAAAGATTTTACCTCTGAGCAAGTGCTCCAGTATTTGTCACCCCATATCTTCACTTGTAGTATATTATTAGCCTTTTCTGCCTTCTCTGTCACCTGTTGAAATGAGAACGCAAGGTCTCTGGGCCTCTGCAGCCCTTTTCCTTACATTAACTTAAGTCACACCAGATGTGGGCCTTTACTGCTTAGGAAGACTAATTGATTTCACCAGTCACAATACTAGTATTGTTTTAGTTTTAACACAAATAAATGCTGTGCAGGGTTTTCTTCTCCTTCCCCTTTTCTCCTCTTACCAAAACAGCCAGAGTTTATTCGATTAAAACTATCCAGAAAAGTGTGATGAAAAATCCATATATGTAATACATGTATTGTTAAAGAAGGAAAAAAATAATAGAAAAGAAAGGAGGAGGATAAAGGGTTGTAGGGAAGAGGGAAGGAAGCCTCTCAGGGACCAGCAGTAACTCTGATGGATGGTCGGTGTGTGTAAGATATTATTATTTGTTATGTGAGTGGAAGGAGATGGCAGCCGAGCTGAGCAATACACCTGCTGAGCTCCAAGAAGCCAAAACAGCTGCACACATTGATTTAGAAGCTTGCTACTTGGGGCTCCAGGAACGAATCAAGCGACAGCTCATAAAAAAGAGGGTTTTATGATTTTCCCCTTTCTCTATATAAGCAAAACGGCCACATCATATGTTTTCCTAATGCAGTCATAACTCAAAATTAAATCCCAGCCCAAGGTGTCAGCCTGGTGCCATGTCAGGATTGTAACGGCTTGTTTTAGAAGTTGCCATGAAGCTAGTGGAAGGAGGGTGGGGGGCAGGTTTGGGGAGGTGGGAAGGAGAAGGGTGCTCTTTGCCTCAATGTGGCTTAGGCACTTAAGAATAATTAGCTGTTTTGTTTTAAATAGGTGAGCAAACAAGCAGTGTTTATTTGGCGATTTCACGGTGGTGGCTTCCAATGGCTTCCAATTCATATTGTTGAGATGCAAAGTACAGTCTCACTAGGGAGCTACTCCTGCCAAAGTGAGTGAGTGTGAGTCCTGGAGCAATTGTTGCCAAGATGAGACAATTAGGGGCACTCGGCCTGCTCTCATATTCCCAAATCAGTTACTGATTACAGGAAATAGAATGGAGTCATTTGCTAAATGCTGAATGAAAGTGGCTGCTAAATAGATCTGTCAGATTACCCCAAAGATACATGCACAGTCAAAGTTCTTTGGGCTCCAATAATGTCAGACAAATCTCTATGCAATGTCACTCCAAGAGTGATAATAAACTGTAGGTCAGGGAAACAGAGGAACCTGTAGGATTTGAGAGTACTGTGATTTTCTTCATTTTTAAGAAGTTCTTTCTGAGGATTACTCAGTTTGAAAACTAAAGGTTCTTACATGAATAAAAGAAAGAAAGAGTGAGTGAAAACATAGGTACATGCCTTATTACTAACAGTTTTGTAACAACATAATCATGGCAAGAGAGAATAACTAATGCTGTTCTTTTGGACCCCAAATCACCAAGCCTCTGTATAGTCCCCAAGGTCCAAACATTACTCTATTCTCTTACACTGACAATTTTGCTTGCAGAGAAGTCGTCCATCAACTTGCTCTCTACGATTGTTCAGAAGACAACACCTCCCCAGTCACACATTTGCTTGGATTTTCATTCTGCATTTCCAGTTGCCTATAATACAGTTCACTTAAATTTCATTAGCCCCCTCTTTTCCCCTAAATCAATTTTTATCTTCATTTTCTGCTTTCTATCATGGCACCATGTTAGTCATAGTTACCTAAGCTCAAAACATCGCATGATAACTGGCTTTCCTTCCTAGATTCAAATAGCCACTACACACTCTCCCTCCATCTTTCACAAGGTCTCTCTAATCTACAACTTCCTTCTCATCCCTGCTGTCATTTCCACATTCAGGACCAGATTACTTCATGTGTCACCTGCAGCCATTGTTTCTCATTTGATCTTTCTTCCTGTAGCCTCCAAGTCCCATTCTGTATAGCTTTTGTATCACCGAGCTCCTTGTATAATTGGGATGTTTTAGAAACACTTCTAAAAGCTCCCTCGCATCCCACAGAATAAAATCTAAATATTGTTGCCTGACATTTTAGAAATAGTCTTGCCTTTGTAGCTTCATTTCCTACTGATAGCTTGTATACATTTCTGTATTAGTAAAAATAATGTTAAATAATAATAAATGAAATTATCAAATAAATGTATTCATCACTGCACTGAACATTTTTACATGCATGTTTTTCTATTTTTAGAGCATTCCTATGAGAGAGAAACTGTTGTTATCTGTTTTCAAACAATGAAATTGAGGCCCAAGGAAGCTGTGCATCTTGTCCAAGTCAAGAGCTAGAATTTGATGTGGGCAGTCAAGTCTGGACTCACAGTCTCTTAGACACTGTATTGCCACCTCTTTCCATCACTTTACACTGTCTTTTGAAGACATCTTAGCCTCTCTTACCCCTCTGCCTTTGCCTTCCTACTTCCCTTTTATCAGATTGCTGCCTTACCTCCTCTTCCTAATATAATCTTAAAATAAACATTTTTTGAAATTTTTTCAAATGTCTACTCCACCACAGAATACATGTGCCCAGAGGAAATTCTCTTTCTTAGAAATGTTGTGCTATCCATTGGCTCCGCCATTCACTGATATTCACATCTTATCGCATATCAACATATCTCAACTTCTCTATAATTTCCACACTATACCACAGTAACTTGTATAAGTACTTATCCAATAAATAGCTAGTGGACAGAATTCAAAAATTTACTATACTAAGGTCATGTTTTAGAATCTCATTCTCTATCCTTTCTCTTGATATTAAAACTCGGTTTTGTAGCATGTCAAAAAAAAAAAAAAAAAACTGTCTCCTAACTTCTTTTGTACTGTGATTTGATCAGCTCTATGCTCTTTAGACACTTTTCATTTTCCTAAACTGGTAGGAGTTGTTGAGCAGGTGAACAGTAAAGTACAGGGTCTAATTGTAGAGTAGATGATGTCAGACTTCGGGCCCATTCCATCGTGCTATTCAGTAGCATTTCTCCTCCTTTGGCAGCCTTTCAAGATGGCACACTATTGCATGTGCCCTTGTTGGATGTGAGAGTCTCTCTCAATACTCCCACTGGAGAACTTCCTGGGACAGTGTTCTAATTCTCCAAACAGCCTCAGCCTTCCCCAGGTTAATGTTCCTCATCTGGTAACATATGTTGAGCTTGTTCATCAAAGGTTAGGACAAGAATTAGTTGTCAGATTTCTGAGAGAAATAGGTAAGTACATGTCAGGTTTTGTTTGTTTGTTTGTTTTTATTTTGTTTTGTTTTGACAAGAGGAAAAAGAACAGTGATTGCGCTTTGCATAGAGTATCACCAGGAAGGGTTGATTCTAGAAGGGTGAAATATGTGGTAGTCAGTAAACAAAATAGCAGAGAAATAGGAAAATCCTGGAGGAAACACACCATGGGAGATGGCTGCAGAAATAATGTGATAACAGACTCCAAAGACACAGTTCTGCTAGTTTAAAATTAATTTTATTAAATGAATCATTTGCATATTAAAGATTCAAGTTAATTGACGAGATAATATATGTTTTTGTTTTATTTTGTAATACTAGGGATTGAACCCAGGGCCTTCTTGCTGGGTTACATCCCCAGCCCTCTTTATATTTTTTATCTTTTTTTATTTAAAGACAGGGTCTCACTAAATCACTAAATTGCCTAGGCTGTGCCTGAATTTACAATCCGCCCACCTCAGCCTCCCATGGTGCTAGGACTACAGGCGTTTGCCACCACACCTGACAGCAGATAATGTATGTTTTATTCTGAACTAGATATTGCTTAATTCGGAGTACTTAACTGTGTTATCTCAAGTTTAGTCTCTGTGCTCAGCTGGTTATTTCTATAATTAGTTTTGTGATAAAGTGATGTATTAGGTCTTTTTGGTTTTGTGGGTTCCTGAATTATGAAATATAAATGCTATTGTAGGAAAACTGTAATTGATGCAATGTATTTGACAACATTCTGCACATATGATAGACTAAATGATACATATGAGAACTGTATTTCTAGGAGTATTTTAGTGTTTTCTCATGAAGATTAAACTTTCCCCTAGGACACTCTTAAAATTAGTCTATGTATTAAATTATTAAACTGTGTATTTACGTAGGAGCTACAATGCTGCCGACTAAATGAACTGAGAAGCTGTTTTCATTTTGTCTGTAATTTCTTTCAGTCATCATTATTGTATTATTCTGCATTTTTAAAGGTCTAAAACCCACAAAACACATTTTCAAAGAGTTCCTCCCCTTTCCATTCAGACTCTACATCCTATTAATAACAAAATGAAGGCTGCAATTTTCAAGTTTCAGTCCAAAGTTTTATTCGTTCATTCATCCAGCAAACATTTCTTGAATGTGTAATATATGTCAGAAATAGAGCTATCTACTGATGATAAAACTAATTACTTTATTTTCTCTATCCCTAGGAGCATGTATTTACCATTTGGCTATACTGGTTCGTCTAAATCCTGTACATGACCATTATACAACACTAATTGCTTAAAAATTCCTGGGATTTTTGTCCTGCAATTAATTACTATTTTCAATTAAAAAAATCTGTGCCTCTACATTTATATGTGGTTTAAAGAATAAAAAGAACAACCACATAACCATTGCCTCCCCACTTACTGTCTTACACTCCTCCTTCATACACTCTCCA
>PVJO010033481.1:0-12095 GCA_004026905.1 Hystrix cristata
CTCACTGGCCAGAGTCAAACCTCAGACCGAACTCTAAATCCCACCCTGAACCCTGAGGCTTAAAGCTCTCGGCAGCAAGCCCCTGGGTGCTACCAGCTCTCCGCGCTGGCCCGCCCACTCTGTGGAGTGGATCTTGTCTTTTCTCTTCCAGATAAATCACTGGTCCTGCTGCTACTCTTGGTGTCCTGCTCAATTCTTATTGAACCTGCACAAGAGCCCCAGCCTGGTAACAAGCAAGCTAGAAGAGACGGCAACCTCTTGTCATTGATTCAAAGAGGAAAAGGAAGTAGAGGTATTTTAGGCCAATGAGAACCAGAAGTTCTGTACCACAGGGTGACTGCCGGCCCGGGGTTTGAACCTGGGAAGACTGGCTCCAGAGCCCCGGGTCTTGGCTGCTCCTCTAGAGGGGAACAATGGTTCCCACTTCACGGAGCAGACGTGCCATTCCAGCAAGAGCCCCGGAAGGCAGCGGGCTTACTTTGTACACACTTAGCCCAGCACCTGCGCACAGCACTCGAGACTTGCACTTGCGCCACTAATTTCCATCACCTGCCGGCAGGTCAGCCCTGGCTTCGGTTTGGAGGGACTTCCTGCCCTTGGCGGTGTTCCCGGGAGACAGCTGGCCTGTGTGAGTCCACCTTATTAGGAGGCAGAATCACACCACGGGACGTGGAGACGAAATCAGATGACAGGAGATGGGGCGTGATTGCCCCCAGCTTTGGGTGGAGGGCAGGGTCACACGGAGGTGAATGTCAGGAAGTAGGGGCGGAGTGGATGGTCCAGGACAGTGATTAGAGGTACAGACAGCAGAATTAGGGTTGGACACTTCTGGGGGCTTATTGCTGAACCCTCTTTCCCTGTCAGTAAGACAAGCAATTTTTTGAGGCAATTTTTAAAGTCCAGTTTAGGCCACTTAGCAGAAGTTTTTTAAAGGCTGAGTATGTAGCTCAGTGCAAAGATCCTGGGCTCAGTCCTTAGTACCGCAATAATCATCATCTCAGCCCCCTTCCGAATATCACCACCAGTCCCCACTGGGTTACCGTTATCTATAACTCCCCACCACTTACTTCCCGTGCATTTCTTGTGCAAGGTCTGTGTGCCCAGTTTTAGTGTAAATCCCATGAGAGCAGGTGAGGGGACTCCGTCCTGTTTGCCCACTGTGGTCCCCAGTGCCTGCGACTCTACTGGGCATATGTCTGCCACACTGTGAATATTTGCTGGAAAAACGAAATGGGTGGGTGTACTGTTAGATAAATAAATGCGGGGGAGAGGAAAAGGAGAAAGAGAGGGAAAGACTCCAGCCCACCATGAAAACATGAAGGCTTCCCTTTGCCCAAGGAACAGCATACTTTTAAAAAATTGTGCCAGGCAAGATGGTGCACACCTGTAATCCCAGCACTGGGAAGGCTGAGGCAGGAGGATTGCCGCAAGGGCGAAGCCAGCCTGGGCTACCTAGTGAGTTCAAGGCCAGCCTGAACTACATAGTGAGACCCTGTCTCAAAAAAAAAAAAAGAAAGAAAGAAAGAAATTTTAAAAATAAAAAAATTGTATCCCAACAAAGTTGACCATATCAGAATCAACCAGAGGATCACACACTCTCCAAACCATGACCCCAAAATAATTCTTGTTTCTTCCAACATTGTACTAGGAGCATTTTTTTTTTTTTGGTGGTGGGGATCAAACTCAGGGCCTTGTGCTTATGAGGAGAGCGCTCTCACCACTGAGCTAAGTCCCCGGCATTTGTCAAGTTTTTGAGATTCATCCAGGCTGCAATGGGCCCCAGCAGCTCATTCCTTTCTCTCACTGAGTGGCGCTCACTCATTCTGCTCTGGATGAACCCCAATACTTCTTGGGTGTGTCCCTCCCGCTTCATCCTCAAGGCCCTGCCCTGGCCCTGGCCCAGCACCTCCTCTCTACATCACTCCTGCACCCCAGACTTCTCATTCGCATTCACCTGCCCTCCGTGCAGCATCTGCAGGCTCTCCCTGGGGATTTCGATGGTGCTCCCACCCTGCTCAGCTCTCACCAGCGGCTCCCAGCACCGCCTGGGGAGGGCTTTTGTTCACACGTCCAGACTAGGTCCGTGCTCCCCCATGCACAGCTCCGTGTTGCCTCTCACCTGCTCTCCTTCCGCTCTAGGCTACAGATGTGTCCACTGTCAGATCGCTCGATGGGCCGAGCCTTTTACCTCCCCGCTGTTCGATTCTCTTCCCTCTGCCTAGAGTACTTTCCCCTCAGCCCTTCTTTACTTCCCCTGACTCACTTGTATCCATCCTCCAAGTCTTCATTCAGGTGTCCCCTCCTCAGGAAACCTTGGCAACCCCACAGGCTGAGTGAGGCACCTTAACCCACGTCCCTTTTTAATATAAAAAGATCTTGGGCTGGAGATGTAGTGCGGTGGTAGAGCGCTTGCCTAGCATGCTCAAGACTCTTGATTCCATCTCCAGCACTTAAAAAAAAATCTTAAATTCCTCCTTAAAACAAGAACACAGTCTTTCAGTATAATTTGGAAATCATTTCAACGAATTTCCCTTATTGTCTTAGCTGCCAGGAAACTCCTAGTGAAGTTGAAGGCTAACCTAGATCACAGATGCCTGAGATACACGTGGTTTTAGTTCTATTTTAATGTTTGCTTACCATGTGCCAGCTTCCCTTGGCACTCACTAGTAAGCCCTCAGATTGATTATCTGCTGTGACCTCCTCGTGCCCAAATCAATGTGTATATTCTTTCCACTGAATCAAGCTTCTATTCCTTCTCCTGTCCACTTCCGACACCCCTCCTGAACCCTCCTCACCCAGCTACCAGCCACAACCCCTCAGCGTCTCCCTTGAACATTTCTTCTACTTCCTGTCCTAAGCACACTGCTCCTCCTGCTGCCATTTTAATTCAGGCCTCTTAAATACTGAGACTCGAGATCTGATTTCTCTGTTTATCAAGACTTGGGGGGTGCAAGCAGCTGAAATCCACTCAAACTAATCTCAGGACAAAGTGGATGGACGAAACGATATTTTAAAACAATTGCAACAACCAAGGAAAGAAAACGCATAATGGTTCTTGTGACAGCTCAAGAATTCAGAGTTCAGGTATATCTTGATCCAGGCGCCAGAGTGCTGGAGTCAAGACCGACTTCCATGATCTTTCACGTCTGTCCTCTCTGTGTTTCAGCTCAGAAAGCCTCTCCTATCTTTGTGGCAGTGGGAGGGCCATCAGCTCCAGCTTGGCAACTCCAGCAGAAATAGAAAACCTCCCTCCCAAAAGTTGCAGCAAATGTCTCACCGGCCACATGACTTCCCTGAGTAATTACTATGACCAGGGAAACCATGAACCGGCTAGGTCTGGATCCATCGTGTCGCTGGAGGTGGTGAGGGTAAGGGATAGCCAGCCCTACTCAAACGAAATAGACTGAGGGGGAGTGTATTTAATTTCCCCAAAGAAAACCAAGTGGAATACTGGGATGCAGTGGGGAGCCCTGTGGGTTTCTGGGGGAAGAGCATGCTAAACTGAGAGAACAGCATGTACAAAGGCCCTGAGGTGGGACTTGCCTGGAAAGTCAGGGAGCTGCAAAGTCTCTTCTGCTACACTGTAGACATTCACTGCAGTGACCTCCTCGCTGCTGAAACTGCACCCAGAGCACCGGTCCCTGTCCACGTGGATTAGCTTATGTGTGTGTACACGTGCACACACACACACACACACACACACACACGTGCTCTTTCTTATCCAAATGTACTGTTTCCCCTTGTCCTAGGGGACTTAATATCCCTTGTCACTTGATTGGTAAAATGATACCATTTCTCTGCTCTTTCTAAAAGTGAGTGTGATTAAGTTAAAACCTATTTACTTGACAGAAGTTTAATTATTCATCAGCAGAAACTGAAAAGGGAGTTAGAAAGGCCAAGGACCCAGGGTGGAGTGGAAGGGGGTGGAGAAGGGGCCAGGTGGGGTGCCGAAGGGCTTGGATGGTGGAACTGGGGTGGGGCTGGGAGCCCGGCGTGCGGGGGAGGGGGAGGGGACCTGGTGACAAGCAAGGCCGAGAGGTCGGAGAGGCGGGGTCCGGGGTAGGAAACGGGGGGCGTGAGGTGGAGGTGGGGTGACGGGGTGGCAGCTGGGGCTCCGGGACCGGAGCGAGCTGGCTGGTTCAGACTGTATTGTTGAACTTCGGAGACTGAGCTAGAGAAGGCGCTTCAGCCGACGGCGCGGGCCACCGGGCTGAGGAAGTCCGCGGCGAGGGGCGTGGCTGGGAGTGTGTGCTACACACTGTCCCCTCGTTACTGTTCCAGGTCTTCTCCTCTGGGCCCGCCTCCTTCTCGGGAGTGACAGACATATTGCCCAACCGGAGCCGCGGGCTGGGCGCAGCGCAGCCAATGGGGTGTCGGGGGCGTGGCTGGGGAGGGGGCTCGACGGGCCAGGGGAGGGGGTTCGCGGCCTCCACGGGCTCGGGAGCGGAGACCGGCGAGCCATGGCGCTGGGGCTGCAGCGGGCAAGGTACTGGAGCTTGGGCACGGGAATGATGGGCACTGGAGGGGCTCTCCTTCCGGGCACCCCCTGACCTGGACTGGGGCTGAGCGGGTGCGAGCCTAGGACGCCTGGGGCGCGCGGTGGTAGGCACATCCCCGCCGACCCTACACCCCAGGGGACTGCAAGGGTGGGGAGTTTTCTCAAGTACCCAGCTGTCCCGCCCCTTTTGTAGGGAGCGGCTTCGGGGTCGTGATCTCCGATTTCCTACTACTCCAAATTGGCTTCCCCGCCTTGCGGGAGGTGAGACTCGAGGTCCCCAGGGAACTTGAGGTGGTTGTATTTGAGTAGTGCCCGGGCTTCGGGAGAGGCTTTCTCTCTCCACAGACGGATCCCTCTGGCCTACAAAACCCCAGAATTGAGGCTGTGCTTTGACCTCGATCTTTGTAATCTACGGGGTACCCCCAAATTGAGATGTAAAGAGTCCCCTGGGGACTGAGCTCCTGAGTTCCAGAGAAGAGAGACTGATTTTGCCCCTTCCCACAACCTCCCAAACCTGGAAACGGGTAGAGAAGGTCTCCTTTAGAAGCTGCCTGGGACCTTTCCCAAGGGGTCTTTTTATCCTTTAAAAAAAGTTGGATCAGGGCTGGGGATTTAACTCAGTGGTTAGAGTGCTTGACTCGAAAGCACAAGGCCCTGAGTTCCATCCCCAGCACCAAAAAAAAAAAAAAAAAAAGTTGGGTTCCCCCCCCCTTTGCATAACAAGGAAACAAGCTTGACCCACTTCCCAAAGTCTGGCCCCGTGTCTCACTCAGCCACCCTGACCCAGTCCTGTTGCTGAAGGCTGGGGGCCCCACCCAACCTTATTTTGAGGAGACCCCCTGGGGAGGTCCCATGCCTGACCCAGCATGAGACCCTGCCAGCTACGGTGGGAGTGTCCCCTGGTGGGAGTGTCCCCTGCCTCGGGACTCAGAGGGGTCATCCTGGGCAGAAGGGGGTTTTCCTGTTCACCTTTCAACAGGTGCAGATCTGCTAGGGCAGAAGCACCCTGTGCTCTGGGACCACAGCCAGGGGTCCTGTCTGACCAGGTTCCCCCAGGACCCCAAAAAAAGTCCCAGGCCTTGGTTTTCCCCGCCCAATTTCAGGCGTCCAGCAAGCCTCACCCCCTTCCCTCCTCCCTGGCTTGGCAGGTCTGATTGGGTCCATTGACACCCCCTTTTTTTTTTTAACACCCCCACCCCACTCCCCATCTCCTGTTCTATTCCAATTACTGGCTCTGGGCCCAGGAGGGAACTCCATCCTTCTGGGCCAGTCTTGGCCCCGCCCCCCCAGTACCCCCTCCTGGCCGGGTGAGGGCCCTCTTGGCTGAGCTGGGGTGCTCCCCCCTCACCACCCAAGGCCAGCCCTTTCCTGTGGTGTCATCCCACCACAGCACACCACCTACTTGTCACTCGCACCCGGATCCCAGCCGCACTCCGGCCCCTCCTGCACCCCCAGGATAGCACTTCAGCCAAAGGGGGCCTGAGCAATGGTGAGTGGGCCCCCCACATCCCTGTGATCCGTCTCTTCTTTCAGCTCAGCCTTGCAGCCATCCCATTCCGAGCAGGGATATTCCTGGGAGGCCCCTGATGGGCACACTGCCCTGAGTGCCCACACACAGTAGAGGAAAAGATAGGACTTTGGGGACCAGCACCCCACTGGATTACCACATCCTTGGGAACAAAATCAGCATCAGAGAGACTCCCTGGATCTAGACCCCACATCCTTTCTCAAACCCAAACCCTGCCCCTGGGCTCCCAGTCCACCTTTAGGCAGTGCCAAGAAGAGTCCTTGCCCAGATGAAACCTAACCTCCCCCCAAGTCCCCTATACTTTCTGCAAGCCACCTCGCCCCCAGATATAGACCCAGCTAGAAGTCAGAAGACAGAGCCTGAAGGAGGGCAGGGGCCCCACACTTTCATGCCTTTGCTCTTGGGTCCTGGTTCTTCAGGGCAGGGAAGAAATAGGCTTCACTCCCTCCTGGTGGGGGTGTGTGTACTGGGGCCCAGGCCCCTTCCCAGGCCTCACCCTGGGGCCTCCTGGCCCCACCCCCTGTTCTCGGCTGGAACACGGAGGAAGGGTGGCAGGGTTCCAGCCGCACGTCCCCAGCTGGGCAGAATGCCAAGGGGCTGGACCAGGGCTGGGCATGGGGCCAGCCGGGCAGATCCAGAGGCCACAGCAGTGGGACAAGGGGAGGAATTTAGGCCACTAGGCAAAGAGGAGCAGGGAGGAGTCCCCGGAGCAGGGAGTTGACCCACTGAGGCATGGCGTTTAAGAACACAGACCCCAAAGTCAGGGTTCAAATCCCAGCATACCCGCTTCCTGGCGGTGTGGCTTTGTGCCAGTGACCACCTCTCTGGAGCCCCAGCTTCATAGCCTGGAAAATGGGAATCATACCTTCCTCTCCCCAGATCATGATGAGAAGCCAGTAAGCAACAGATGGGGGGCTGATGGCACACCCCATAGGTGCACGATGAATCGAGTCCAAGTCAAGGTTCTGGGTGGAAGCAAATAGACCTGGCTTTGCTACTGAACACTGCGGCCTCAGGCACTCCCACCACCTCTCTGGGCCGCTTCCTCACTGGGAAGGCAGTAGTAGGTATGAGGCCAATGAATTGAGAAGCAGCGGAGTGGAGGGCGAGGGCGATGGGATCACCGCCTGGCTCTCGGCACCCATGCCGTGGCCGGGAGCCTCGCTGTCTGCCTCTTTCTAAGTGAGATCGCTTCTCCAGCTCCCCAGAGTTTCCATAAGGATCTAGTGGGGTCTCTAGCTCCGTGAGTGTGTTATACACCGATGCTGTGATTGTTACTGTCACTGGTATGTAACCCTCCTCTCAAGGTGCTTATGTACAACCCATGCACAGAATTGCACACGCACCTAATCACACACATCAAAGGGTTACTTACTGTCAACACCCACAGGTTACTCCAGTGCATAACAGGCCCCAAGCCCCCGCCTGCATCCCTGACATGCACAAAGGGAGAACAGTTAAGTTTAACCTTTTCTAGCACTAACCAGCTGCCAGGCCCTGTTTACTAAGTCCTCGACATATATTAACTTATTTAATCTTCAAAACCCTCTAGAAGCCAGGCAAGGTGTTGCACACCTGTAACCCCAAAACTCAGGAGGCTGAGGCAAGAGGATCGCCAGGAATTTGAGGCCAGCCTGGGTTGCATAGTAAGTTCAAGGCCAGCCTGAACTACATAGTGAGACCCTGTCTCAAAAAAACAAAAAAAAAAAAACCTTTCTACAAGGTGGGTGCTGTTGCTATGTTCAGGGAGACTGTGCAACTTTTCCAAAGTCACACAGCTAATAAATAATGGAGTTGGGATCGGAACCCTGAGCCAGAGTAACTGGGCCCCATCTTCTTTAACATGAAGGCTTAAAAAGCCAGACCCAGTCAGAGGCCCACACTCCCTCAGAACATCCAGAGAACAGGCCAGGAGCTAGGAGGGTCCCTCTGCAGCCAGCAGCTGGCTCCTCCTGAGGAAGGAGACGTGCCACCGGGAGGATTAGGGAGCCCAGCTGCCTGGGAGGTGGGGCGTGGCCCCGCCCCGTCCGTCTTCCTACTCCCTGTTCCCTCTGTCCGGGCCCCCAGCTCCGTGCGGCCCGCCCACCCCCACCCTCTGGGCAGGAAGACAAACAGGGCTGGAACAGAATGAACAGGACGGAATGTCCTCCGCGTGAGCAGGACTGAGGCCCCTGCCCCCACCACCCCAGCAGAAGGGGATGGGGGGCCATATCTCACTCCTCTGCCCCCGCCCACCTCTCCCACTAAAATGTCCTTCACACCCTCATGCCTGAGAGTGGGGTTGATGCCGTCCCAGAGTGGCCTCTGCTCCCCTGAATTTGGGAAGGCACAGCCTTCCGCCAAGATTCTGCTTCTCTGGGTCGCAAGAGGGGATCCAAGAGAAGACTGCAGAGCCCAGGCCCGATGGCACATGCCTGTGATCCCAGCACTTAGGAGGCTGAAGCGGGAAGATTGCTGGGAGTTCAAGGCCAGCCTGGACTACATACCAAGACGCTGTCTCAAAACACCAAAAAGAAAAAGGAGGAGACTGGAACCTTACAGCCCTGGTTCAAATCTCAGCAGGGCCAGATACTGGCTCTGTGACTTCTTGGGCAAAGGACTTCACCTTTTAGAGACTCAGCGTCCCTTTTGTAAAATGCAGGTTAAAAAGCCCCCCTGTTGGGCTCCCCTGAGGACTGAATGCAGGCACACAAGCAGAGTACACAGCACAGTGCCAGACCACAATGCTTAGCAACGGAGAGCCGCTTATTCTGAATGGTTTTTATCAATATTGTAAACATAGATTCAACTATATATACAATACCAGATGTAACATACCCTGTAGTTTTATATTCACAAACGAAAATAAGCTCCCAGCACTCAGACTGAGGCAGGAGGATCGAGGCCAGCATGGGCTACCCAGTGAGTTCAGGGCTGGCCTGGACTACAGGGCAAGACTCTTGTCTCAAGGTGGGTCTGATTCTGGTTGCAGTCAGACCCGGAGTTTGAATTTGAAGATAGTTGCAGTATCAGGGCAAAGCACTAAAACCCAGGCCATAACGACAGAAAATTTAAGAGTTGAGGCAGATGAGGATTCAAATGAGCAGCTTTGCTATTTATGCTGACACTGCACCTCTATGTCTCAGTTTCCTCCTGTGTTCAGTGGGAACGATTTAACTTTCTTCTGGGGTCGTATGAGCATTAGATGGGATTTATGATTGGCACAGGCACTGGCATGGTAGTGAAACTGGGTGAGTGGCACATATTTTTGATAAAACAGTGCTTATTGCACCCCAACCTGAACCCCGCTCTCAAAATTCAGGTATTTGAAGCAGGGGGCGGGGCGGGCGACAGAGGTGAACGGCTGTTGACTGGACAGAACACTGGGGTCGGTTTGCTGTGTCACTACGCTGGGGCCCTGCCCCTCACAGGGCCCCTCTTGGTGGGGCCGTAGACTTTGAGATATCTCTGCCCCAGGAGTTTGAGGACTCACCCCAGCTGCGGAGGGAAAAGGGCAGAAGAGGGGTTCTGGGCAGCTGGAGGGCAGGGGGCCTGCGAGGCTGCGAGTATCTCGTGGTCCCTCCCTCTTCTGGCCCCGGCCCAGCTCGACCAGCCCCCTCCCACCGGGAGGCCTCTCTGTCCCCCAGGCGTCCCTAGCTTGGGAAATAAACTGCAGATAAATCAGGGTGGGGACAGAGCGGCCCCAGGCACGTCTAGGAGAGAGGAGTGAGGCCCCGGGAGGACAGCATGGGCTTGCAACGAGACAGGTAAAATCTGGGGCTCGGAGGGGCTTCGGAGTGTAACCTTCCAGGGCCAGACGGTGCCAAGAACTTTTCGCACCCCAAGTGGCGGCGCCCCAAGTGGATATCCCACCCACGTCCACCTCTTTCTCGCCATCTACGCCCACAGGTCGAGCACGGAGCTGCGCAAGGAGAAGTCCCGGGATGCGGCCCGCAGCCGGCGCAGCCAGGAGACCGAGGTGCTGTACCAACTGGCGCACACGCTGCCCTTCGCGCGCGGGGTCAGCGCCCACCTGGACAAGGCTTCCATCATGCGCCTCACCATCAGCTACCTGCGCATGCACCGCCTCTGCGCCGCAGGTGAGCCCCGCCCCGTGCTCCCGTCCCGGCGAGGCCCCGCCCCTGGGAAGGCGTCCCCGCGAAGCCCCACCTCCCTGAGAGCCCCCTGACGAGGCTCCGCCTCCCCGAGAGCTGGACCAGTCGGAGCCCAGTGCTCTTGGAAGTCCCGCCCGCACCGCGGTCTATCATTTGTGAGGCCCCGCCCCTGGGAATGCGCCTTTGGGAAGCCCTGTCGCCTTAGAACTCTGAGACCAGCCAGCTCCCGGCAGCCCCTCGGCCCTCGGATTCGATCCCTCAAGAGACGTTCGGGGATGGGCCTTGTCCCTTTACAATATCCCTGGGAGGCTCCGCCACCCGATTTTTAATTCCTTGAGAGTTCCTTTTCCCATCGTCCCCTCTCTTCTCTATTGGTAGCTTGTCCCTTAGTAGCGCTCCTCTTGAATTTCCACCCAGCTAGAATTCCACTCTGCAGGAGGCTTTACACACACACACACACACACACACACACACACACACACACACTCTCTCACACAGAGGCCTTGGAATCCCAGGACCCTGAAAGGATGTGATTAGGGAGGAAACAGAGTCACCCTTTGGCAGGCACTGCCCCTTAGTTTCGTGCCCCATAGAATGCTGCCCCTCTGTGAAGCTTTGCCCCCTTAGAATTCTGTCCCCCTGGAGTCCCCGCTTTGTTAGAATCCTGCATCTAGAGTGTCCTGCCCTCCAAGAATTCTGGGGTCTTGCCCCCATCCCTAGAACTCCAAACCCCACCCTGGCCCTGACCCCTTTGAATTTTGACCCCGGGGAGTTCCATTTTGTCAGAGTTCTGCGCTCCTGGGAGGCCCGCCCCTTAGAACTGTGTCCTTTGGGGAAGCTCAGGACTGCCTGGTTCCTTGGCACTCTGGGCCACTAGGATGTGCCCCCACTCACCTGGGCGTGTCTGGAAGATCCCGACTGGGGAGAGCAGAGGGAGCCTGCCAGGGTGGGCTCAGGATTAATGAGCCCCGCCCACCCCTGCCCGGGTGCCAGGGGAGTGGAGCCAGGTGCGAGCTGAGGGAGAACCACTGGACGCCTGCTACCTGAAGGCCCTGGAGGGCTTCGTCATGGTGCTCACCACTGAGGGAGACATGGCTTACCTGTCTGAGAACGTCAGCAAACACCTGGGCCTCAGTCAGGTGAGCCGTCCGCTCTCTATTCCTGGCCCTGTGTGGTGATGCTGAGGATTGCATGTCGCATTGAGAGCCTTAGCCCTGCCTCTATGGGACTCCTAGGAGAGAGGGAGGGAGGGGCGTGTCACCAGACAACAAGGCACAGAGCCTTCTGCGCAGAGATGGAACAGCCCAGGAGAATGGGAAACAGGGGAGGGGGTACCTCACCCAGCCTGGGAGGGATGGGATCTTCCTGGAGAAAAAGGACATCTGGGCTGACATGCGAAGGACTTGGAGCCAAAGTGGTATGGCAAACAGGAGACCAGTGAAGATCAGGAATGTGCAGGGTACCGGGAGAGAACATGCAAACACCCAGAAGTGACATAAAACGGAATTTGGGAGAAATAAAGACATTTCTCATAGCTAGAGGCAGAGTGCCGTGGGAAAAGTTGAGAGAAAAGAGGCTAGAGAGATGGGGGGGCTAGATAAGATAAGGCCAAACTAGAAGGGTTTGTCTCTGGGACACTGGGGACCCATGGAAGGAGGTGAAGCAGGGAGGAACAATCACATTTACATTTTAGAAAGGTCCCTCATGGGCTAGTGTTGGAAGGAGTGAGACAAAGATTGGGAGATCAGCAAGAGTGCACGCTGATCTTAGGTGGGAGACAGGAGTAGGCAGGATTCATGGAGATGGGGAACTAGAGATGAGAGTCATTTAGAAAGCTGAACTAATTAACTGAGAACTAATTTAATTAACCCATAACCATGCCTCAAGAATTCCCCCAAAAGAATTCCTGTTCCTTTTCCTATTTTACATAAATGGGTTCCAGAGCTGACCTCTGTTCCCCTGTCTCTTAACCCAA
>PVJO010033482.1:0-12040 GCA_004026905.1 Hystrix cristata
CCTTAGTTTAACGTTTTTTGTTTTAGTGCATAGAATATATTTTGATCACATCTATCCTCTCTTTACCTACCCTTGTACCCACTTCTTTACCCCTTATTCTATCCCTGTTGCTAATAATAGTCTCCCTTCTATTTTCTTGCTATCTTTTTTAGATTCTACATATTAGGGAGAACGTGATATTTGTCTTTTTGAGTCTGGCTTATTTCACTTAACATTATGGTCTCAGATCCATTCATTTTCCTTAAAATGATGTAATTTTGTTCTTTTTTATAGTGGAATAATACAGTGGCACGTTGGTTTATGAACTTTTTTTTTTATGATTTTGAGGAATATGGCTGTTTGTGTTTGTGTGGGGAAGATGGCCACGGTCAATTTGTCACCCAATGTGGAGTTTGTGAACAGAAACAAAATTATGTCAAACACTTTTGTTGTGAACTGAATTGTTTGTGAACCAAGGTCTTACTGTACTGCACTGTGCATATGTACCACATTTTCTTTATCCACTCATCTATTGGTGGCCGCCTATGCTGGTTCAATATCTTGGGTATTTTGAATTGTGTGACAATAAACTCGGGTATGCAGATGTCCCCATGATGTGCTGACTTCAAATGTTTTGAGTATATACTAAGGAGCAGTATAGTTGGATCACATTAGTAGCTCTATTTTTAATTTTTGAGGAAAGTCCATACTGATTTTCGTAGCGGATATACTAATTTACATTCCCACCAGTAGCGTAGAAGGTTTCCTTTTCCCCACATCCGTGCCAGCACTTTTTTGTTTTTTGTGTTCTCGATGATAGCCATTCCAGCTGGAATGATAGAATCTCAAAGTAGTTTTGATTTGCATTTCCCTGCTGGCTAAAGATCTTGGACGTTCTTCATATACTTATTGGACATTTGTATCTCTTCTTTTTGAGAATTGTCCATGCAATTCATTTGCCCACTTATTGATTGGGATATTTGATTTTTTGGTGTTAAGTTTTTCGAGTTCTTTACGTATTCTAGATATTAATCCTCTGTTGGAAGAGTAGCTGGCAAAATTTTTCGCCCATTCTGTAGCCCTATTTTTTGATTCTTGCTAATATTACCTGTGCTATTGGTGTTCAAGTCAGAAAGACTTTGCCATGCCTATAGCTTCAAGTGTTTCTCTTGTTTTCTTTTAGCTGTTTTCAAGTTTCAGGTCTTATACCTAGGCCTTTGATCCATTTCCAGTTGGTTTTTGTGCAGGGCAAGAAAAAGTGATCTAGTCTCTGTATTCTGCAAGCAGATATCCAGTTTCCCCAGCAACATTTGTTAAAGATGCCTTCTTTTCTCCAACGTATTTTTGGCTTCATCATCCAGAATCAGCTGGCTATAGTTACATGGGTTTGTTTCTGTGTCCTCTTCTGTTCTATTGGTCTACACGTTTATTTTTGTGCTAGTACCATGCTGATTTTGTTTCTATGGCTTTGTAGCATAATTTGAAATCAAGTATTGTGATGCCTCCAGTCTTGCTCTTGTTATATATAACTGCTTTAGCTATTCTGGGTCTTTTGTGTTTCCATATGAATTTTGGGATAGTTTCCTCTTGTTTTGTGAAGATGTCATTTTCATAGGTACTATGAAAGGGATTTCATTAAATCTGTAAATTCTTTTGGTAGTATGGCCATTTTAACAATATTAATTCTCCCAATCTATTGAATATAGGAGGTCTGTCTATTTTCTATTATCTTCTTCAATCTCTTTTTGTAGTGGCCTGAAATTTTCATTGCCAAGGTCTATTACCTCCCCGTTAGATTGACCCCAGTTCTTTTTATGAAGCTAATGTGAATAGAACTGTTTTCCTGATTTCTTTTACAGCTAGTCCATCATTGTATAGCAAATTGTGATTCTAAATGTTGATTTTATATTCTGCTATTATGCTGAATCTGTTTATTAGCTCTAAATGTCTTTTCGTGGAGTCTTTAGGGTCTCCTAAGCATAGGAGCATATAGTCTACAAACAAGGATGATTTGAATTATTCATTTTCTATCTGTATTAGTTTTATTTTTTTCTCTTGCCTAGTTGCTCTATCTAAAATTTCAAGTCATATATTGATTAGAAGTGGTAAGAGTGGACATTCTTGCTTTATTCCTGATTTTAGAGAAAATGCTTTCAGTTATTTCTGCATTCAGAATGATGTTGGTTGTGAGTTTATCATACATGCTTTTTACTATATTGAGGAATGATCCTTCAATACCTGTTTTCTTCAGGGATTTTACCATGAAGGGCTATTAAATTTTGTAAAGGCTTTTTTTGCATCCATTGAGTTGATCATGTAATGTTTATCCTTGATCTATTGATCTATTGATTTTTTGAATCTATTGATTCTATTGATCTGGTCTATTACTTTTATTGATTTGTGTATGTCAAATATACTTGGATCTCTGTAGTGAAGCCAAATTGATCATGGTGATGATCTTTTTAATGTGTTGTTAAATTTGGTCAGCAAGTATTGTATTAAAGATTTTTGGATTTATGGTTATCAAGAATATTGGCCTATAGTTTTGGTTTTTGTTGTTTTCTTCCATAGTTTTGGTCTCCAAGTGATTAATTTCATAGAATGAGTTTCATAGCATTCTTTTCCTTTCTATTTCCTGGTACAGTTTGAGGAGAATTGATGTTACTTCTTCTTTGAAAGTAGTAAAATTCAGCGATGAACCAGCCTGGTCCTGAGGTTTTTTGTTTTTTTGTTTTTTTAATTTTTTTTGTGGGAGAATTTTTATTACTATTTCAATCTCATTGCTTTTTAATGATTCATTTAGATATTTTATATTTTGTTGTTTAGTTTTAGTAGGCCATATATGTCTGGAAACTTATTCATTTCTTTTAGACTCTCCAATTTATCGGGATGTAGCTTTTCAAAGTAGTATGTAATAATCCTCTGGATTTCAGTGGTGTTTGTTGTAACATACCCCTTGTAATCTCTAATTTTATTTGTGTGGTTCTCTTTTTCTTTTGGATAGTTTCGCTAAGGCCTTATCAGTCCCGTTTATCTTTTCAAGTAACCAAATCTTCATTTTATTGATCCTATGTACTGTTCTTTTAGTCTCTATTTCATTAATTTCAACTCTGCTCTTTATTATTCCTTTCCTTCTGTTGGGTTTGGTTTTAGTTTGTTTTTGTTTTCTAAGACTTTGAGATGCATGCTTAGGTTATTTATTTGAGATCTCGCTGACTATTTAATGTAGACACCCATAGCTATAAACGTCTCTCAGATTTTGGTATATTGCATCCCATTTCCATTTGATTCTAAGAATTTTAAAATTTCCTCCATGATTTCTTCAATGACTCACTGATCATTCAAAAGTAAATCATTCAACATCCATATGTTGTGTAGTTTCTATTACTGTTGATATTAGTGTCATTTTATTATGAACTGAGAAGATGCAGGAAGTTAGCTCAATTAAATATGATCTACTTTGAGAACATTTTATGAGTTGCTGAGAAGAATGTGTATTTTGTTGTTGTTGGATAGAATGTTCTACAGATATCTGTTAGGTCCATTTGATCTTTTATCTATTGTGTAGTTAAATTCTGATATTCTTTTTTTTGGATCTGGATTACCTATCCAGTGTTGAGAGTGAAGTATTGAAGTCATGCACTACTATTGTGTTCCTTTATGTTGAGTAGCATTTGTTTTATGAAATTGAGTGTATTGATATTTAGTAAACATATAATTACAGTTGTTACTTTTTTTTTTTTTTTAGTTGTTACATCTTGTTGGTGGATTGTTTCTTTTACCAATGTGTGATGGCCTTCTTTGTCTCATCTGGCTAGTTTTGTCTTGAAGTCTGCTTTGGCAGAAGGGCGTATTGCTACTCCTGTTTGCTTTTGAGGTCTGTTTACATGGAATATTGTTTTGTTTTTTTTCATTTTTGGTTTGTGTATGTCTTTGCTAGTGAGCTGTGTTTATTGCAAGCAGCAAAGAGTTGAATCTTGTTTTTTAATCCAGTCTGCATAATTGACCAGTTAAGGCCATTTATATTTAGTGTTATTATGGGAAAGTATGTAATAATCTTTGTTATTTTGTTATTTTTCTAATGTTTGATTCTTTCTTAATTCTCAAGAGCTTATCTATTTTTTTTCCTTCTGTGTGTGAGATTCCTTTAAGTATCTTCTGCAATTCTGGCTTAGTGGTCATATTAGTTTTTAGTTTATGCTTACCTTGGAAGGTTTTATTTTAATTATGAAGGATATTTTTGCAGGATATAGTAATTTAGATTGGCAATCATTTCCCTTCAGGGCTTGAAATAGCTTGTTCCATGACTCCCTGGCCTTCAGGGCTTCTGCAGAGAAATCTGAAGTTATTCTGATGGGTTTTCCTCTGTAAGTGACTTCATGTCTCTCCCTTTTTCATTTCAATATTCTTTGCTTGTTCTGTACTGTAGCCATTTTAATTATAATGTGACATGGAGAGATTCTTTTCTGATTGTGGCATTTGGGGTTCTGAATATCTTCTGTACTTGAATGTCTATAGCTTTCCCAAGATTAATAAAATTTTCTGTTATTATTTCATTAAATTGATTTTCTATGCCATTAATCTGAACCTGAGTACTTACTTGTATGCCAAAAAATGTGTAGGTTTGGTCTTTTAACCACATTCCAGTATTCTTGGATGTTTCATTCATTATTATTATTTTTTTCTTAGTGTTTGCATGCAATAATTCCTTAACCTTATCTTCAACCCCTGAAATTATGTCTTCTGCTTGGTTCTGTCTGTTGGTGTGGCTTTATACTGACTTTTTGATTTGATTTATTGTGCTTTTAATTTCTAGAACTTGTGTTTGGTTCTTCTGCAGAATCTCTACCTCTTTGTTGAATTGTTCCGTCATATACTACATGTGTCTTAATTCATTCAATTATTTGTTTGTATCATCTTTGAAATCATTACAGATTTTTATAATTTAGTTTTTTGAATTTACAAGTGGCATTTCATCTACTTCTGCATCATTGCATTTCGTTACTGATGAGTTATGGACATTTGGAGGAGTTTTGTTGCCTTGTTTTTTCAAATATTTTGTGTTTCTATATTGAGATTTATGCATGGGTTGGGATCGATATCTCTTCCACTTGTATGTGAGGGTCTTCTTGGTGTCTAGTATTTTTTTGAGCACTTGATCCCTAGCACCACTCAGAGAGGCAAAAATAAACTGCAGTACTGATGATGACACAATGACAAATCAAATATTAATGTAGAGTAAAAACCAATTAAAAGTCAAGGCTATACAGCCATTTACAATAGAAAAGAAATAAATAATAATAATAAGATGCAAAGGCAAACCAGATATTGACATACAGTAAAAATCCATAGAAGCCACAGCTCTACCACCATTAATAATACAAAGAAATCAGCAATAATAAAATAAAATAAAAAGCTAAAAATTAATGAAGATTCATAGTAACAATAATAAAAATGGAGGGTATGGGGAAAGGGAAAATTTGAAGAAGTAAAATTTACAAGAGAAAAGATAGAAAAAGAAGATTAAAATGAGAGGGAAGAGAAAAAATAAGGCAAAAAATCCAATTAAAAATCAAAAGTGTAAATAGAATTAAGTAAAAGTAACAGGAAAGAATAAACAAAAAGAAAACTAAACAAACAACAAACAAAACAAATACAAAATATAAATGAGTCAAAAAAATTATTCTATATTGCAGTGTTTGGGTGGGTTGTTTCTTCCCAGGAAGTTTAGCATTAGAATCCACCAACTATGGGAAAGGAATAACAAATCACGACTGGGACCTGAATCACAATCCATTTTTTGCTTCGTGTATGTTGAGTCCTGCCCTGCCTTTCTCACTGTGCAGTGTCAGTCAATGTCAGGCAGCGTAGGGCTGAATTCACTCCAGAAACGTTAAATGTTTGTGCCTACCTGTGACTTTCCCCCAGCCCCTGATATCCCCAACTATCTTTGCAGCCTATAGGATTGTGAAGGGCCTCACTTGCTCCCAAGACCCTTCTGTCCGTACACTCAGGAACGTGGCAAACATCTAAATAGAGGTGTATCCTTAATCATGTTGGTGAATGAGGAAAACAAACACCACTGAGTTTTGTGCTGAAAGTAGGTGTGTGTGTGGGCAAACAGAAGTCAATTTCAGGCTTTCTGACTCACCCCCTTAGAAAATCACACATGAGGGTCCTGCCATGTTACAACAGCCTGAGGTCCCTGGTTCTTAAACTTCTCAGGGAGTCTGTGACTAGCTCTTGGCCTCTTCATGACTGTCTCTGGTGGCTATCTCCCACCCAGTGAGTATAGTAAGATGACTACGGAGACTATGATATCTTCTCCCTAAGCATTTGCTTTCCAGGTATCTCAATTCCAGGTTCTGGAGAGGGTGCTGGTTGTTGGCAGCTTCTACTCTGCCAGCTTGAAGCTCTCATAATGATTTTTAATAAATTCTTTACAATATGATGTGCAAATATTACTAATGCTTATTTCTCTTTTGATCTTGTTAATATTATTTTCCTGCCATATAACAATGCTTTAATTTTTATATAGTGAAATCAATTTGTCATTTTAAGTTCTAAATTTGTGTACCTGGAAATCCCCCTTCCCTTGAGACTATAAAGAGAGTCTCATGTTTTCTTTTATTGCTTTTTTATTTTCTTCACATGATATTATTTGAGCCATGAAAAATATAATTTGATGGTAAATTTTTTCAGTAGGTTACTTTTTAAATATTTAACAATTTTTTTTATTAATGCATGTTTAAATTACATGGTGATTACATTCATTGTGGGCAGTTGGTGCATGTGCATAACTCATCTAAATTTTTTTTTTTACTTCCGGTTCCCTCTCGTTCCTCTTCCTTGCATCTCTATTTCCCCTTCGAATTTGTAAAGGCTCTTTCTCAGTTTTTTCCCATTTAATACAGTTTTGCAGAAAGTTTGTCATCAATGGCTTTTGTCAGATTGAGATATGGTCCTTCTATATTTTTTTCCCTGAGAATTTTTTAAAAATCATGAATGGATGTTGAGTTTTGTCAAAGGCTCTTTCTGCACCTATTGAAATGATCATGTAATTTTTGTTCTTGCTTCTATTTGTATTATGTATTACATTTGCATGTTCTGAACCATCTTTGCTTTGGTGGGATGAAGCCTACTTAGTCATGATGTATAATTTTTTTTTGATGATTTGTTGCATTCTTTTTGCTAATATCTTGTTGAGGATGTTTACATCTATGTTCATAAAAGAGTTTGGTGTGTAGTTTTCTTTTATAGTTGAGTCCTTGTCTAGTTTTGGAATCAAAGTAATGCTTTTGGTAATGAGTTTGGCAGTACTGTTTCCCTTTCAATTTCATTAAAAAGTTTGAATATTGGCATTAGAGCTTCCTTGAATTTCTTGTAGAATTCAGCAGTGAATCATCCACTGAGTCTTGGGCTTTTCTTAGTTGGTAGGGTTTCAAAAAATAACTCTATCAGTTTCAGCGCCTGTTTTTTGTACTGTTCAGTTTTTTAAATATATTTTTGGGTCAGTTTTGGTAACTCATATATATTTAAAAATGTATCAATTTTTTCAAAATCTTTCAGTATGTTGGAGTATAGTTTTCTGTAGTAGTTACTAATAATGTTCTGGATTTTGGTGGTATCCATTACTTTTTACCTTTTTCATTTCTAATGTCATTATTATGGGCCTTTTCTTTCCTTTTTTCTTTTTTGTTAAGTTTAGCTAAAGGTTCATTTATTTTGTTTATTCTTTTGAAGAAACAGCTCTTTGATTTTATATATTATATATATTTATATTTATTAATTTACACTATGACCTTTACAATTTTCTTCCTTTTACTAGCTTTGGACTTAGATTTTTCTTGTTTTATAGGCTCCTGTGGTACGTTATTAAATTATTTATTTAGGCTTGCTCTGTTTTTATATGGGCATTCACAGCTATAAATTTCCCTCTTAGCATTGCTTTCTTTGTGTTCCATAGGTTCTGGTATGTTGTACCAGCATTATTATTTGATGCTAGGAATGGTTTAATTTCTTCCTTGAGTTCCTCTGTGACCCACTGATTATTTAAAATTGTATTATTATTGTTTTTTTTAGAGGATAAAATTGTATTATTTAATCTCCATGTGTTTGCATCATTTCTGTGGTTTCTTTTGCCATTAATTTCCAGTTTCATTGCACTAGGATCTGATAATATGCATGGGATAATTTTGATTCTTCTGTATATATTTAAGAATGGATTATGGGATTGTATCTGGAGAAATTTCCATGTGCTGGTAAGAAGAATGTATATTTTGTTGTTGTTGAATGAAACACTGTAGATATCTATTAGGTCCATTTGTTCAAAGGAGTGGTTCAACTATGATTTCTCTTTGTTGATTTTTTTGGTCTGGTTGATCTATTTGTAATAGTAGAATACTGAGGTCTCCCAGAACAATTGAATTGATGTTTATCTGATCTTTTATGTCTAGCAGTATTTATGAATTTGTCCTTTGTGGTATTTGGTACATATATATTTACCATTGTTACCTTTTTTTGTTGAATTGGTCCTTTAATCAATATGCAGTGACATTATTTGCCCCTTTTGATCCATTTTGTCTTAAAGTCTACTTTGAAAATAGGATAGCTACTCCTGCTTGCCCATGGTCCTGCTGCATGGAGTATTGTATTCCATCCTTTGACTTTTAGTCTATAAATTTCTTTTTGGATTAAATGTGTTCCTTGCATGCAGTATACTACTAGGTATTGTTTTTGATTCAATCTTCCAGTCCTTGTCTTTTGACTTGGGAAGTTGAGACCAGTGACATTGAGAGTTATTACTGAAAGATATTAAGTTATTCTTGTGATTGTGTTATTTTTCTGTTGCTAAGTCCTTCCCTTGCTCTTCTGCTTAACAGCTCACCATACCTGATATGTTCATTCCACTAGAGTTTTTGGCATTGTTGGCTTCACTGTCTCTGGCTAGGATTTACTTGAGAATTTTTTTGAGTGCTGGTTTAGTGGTCATGGAATTTCTTAAAGTGCTTTTTGTCACAGAAAGATCTTATTTCTCCATCCAATTTTGAAAGATAGCTTTATGGTCTGTGTGTTTGTGAGATACCCTGCCTTGCTCCAGGAGCCCCCTCTATCCATACATCCCAGGCTCTGGCAACCATCCAAGCTGAGGTAAATCCCTGTTCACACTGGCAGATAGAGAAAGCACGCAGACCACTGAGCTCTGTACTGAATACAGAATTTGGGGTGGCGGTGTTGGGGTCAAGCAGTCCACTGGATTTAATGCTGGCACTTTCAGACCCAGCCCTCTTTGAAAATCACACATGACTGACCTGACTTCTCACTACGGAGGGTGGGGACCACTGTGTCCTTCCTGGCTTGAGCTCACCACTACTTAAACTACTGCCGGGGTTCATGTTCAGCCCTTGTTCTCTCTGTGACTATTTGGTGACCATTTCCCAACCAGATATTGTGGTAAGATGACCCCAGAAACCCTGAAGTGGAGTTGCTTTGTGGCTTCTGAGTCCCCAGGTACCTCAATCTTAAACAATTAGCCCTTCCTCAAAATGGTTAATCACTCCTGATTAATCACTTTCAAATATGGTGAGTGGTGCAATAGATTTCTTCTCAACTCTAGCCTGCAATGTGGAAGGATATAGCATTTTCAGTGTAAAACCCCACTTTGTATTTGAAATTTTCAATAACTGTGGGCTTTTCTTGTGGCTAGTGGTGGCAGCCCTGTCTGTTGTCTCTCCCTGGAGTTGCTGACCCTCTCTGGGCTGACCTCGGGTTGAAAAGACAGGTCTCCCTCCTTGGGAGTTAGTGTTCTAGGCTGCTCCACACCCCACCCCCACATTATCTTCTGTTTCTCTGTGATTTTTAGTCTTCTGTCAGCTCTTTCTTAATTTCTGGAGCTTTTATTCCTTATATCTTTGCCAAGTAGTTGTTTTCAAGGTGTAGTAAGTTTAGGTCTTAGAGAGGCTGGATTTTATGCTATCCGCTTCCCAGTCTGGCAGATTGGGTTTCTCTTGAGACCTCACTTCTATATCCTCACATGGCCTTTCATCTGTGCACACGTATCTAGTGTTTCTTTGTGTGTCCAAATCTCTTCTTATAGGGAAACCAGTCAGACTGGATGAGGGTCCACTTACCCTATGAAGTAAAATGACCTATTTTATCATAGTTAGTTACTTAGTAAAGACTTGATCTCTAATGATGGCCACATTGTGAGCTGCCGGGGGTGAGGATGCCACCAATGAATTTGGGGGACATAGTTCAGCCAATATGAATGTCATGTTTGTGTTCCTCAGTAGTGTCTTAATGTTCTTGTACCACAGAGAGTGCACGTGCCTTGTGTATTCCAAGGCAACTGCCTACTTTTTGCTTTTATTTTAGATGCATTAGAATACGGAACAGATGCTGTGTGTATAGGAAGGCTTTTATTTCTGTGTATTAATTTTGTTCCTAGCCACTTTACTCATGTATGCTCTTGTTCATTATATTTTCTCTGCTGAGTTGTCCACAGCATACCATGTCATCAGACAGTTCTACATGTGCCATCCAGTTTAAGTTCCTTCTGCTTTCAAGATAATGATGCAGATGAATGGGGTGTCGAGAGGGATACCAGTCAGACAGGTGGGCAGGAAAGGAAGGCCTTTGAGTTGAGGTACAAGGCAGCAGAAACTGAACTGGGGCTGCTCTGAATTGTCCTTAGTCCCAGGAGTCCATCGGAAGCTTCCTCTGGTGAGACCAGGCTTGGGCACCGAAGGGCAGGAGGCTGAGCAGGGCAAGGGGAGGAAGAAAGCAGAGGGTGTCACACAGGCTCAGAGGCCACATGGGCTGAGATAAGCAGGGAGGGTGTTTTAGTTACTTTTCTCTCATTGCTGGGACAGAATACCCGACACCCAAAGTTAGGGGAAGAAAGTTAGCTCACAGTTTATAGACGTTTCAGTCTATAGTCCTCTGGGTCTGAGGCAGCAAAGTAAAGTGAAGTATGCAAGGAATGTAGGCAAGGAAATGCAAGCAAGCAGCTAATTAGCTTCTTCCTGTATTTTATATTTTATCTAGGCTACCTGTCCTTAGGGTGGGTAGCACTCCCACCCTTAATCCTAATACCCTTAATTATTGTTTCACATCCTTGATCCCAGCAGAACCATGCCAAACCGATCAGTGGATTAATTTAGTAACCGCACATTCTAGATCCAGCTATCTCTTACCACATGAGGCTTTGGGGGGACATCTAGACACAAACCATAACAGAGGGTATTGTCTTCTAAGTGCAGCGGTGAGTCTATATGGCGTATTAACAGGAGCAGTCTGGATGCTGTGCCGAGAATGGAAGACACAGAGTCAGTGCAGATGGAGAGGGCCAGCAGGCTGTGCCAACATCCGGGGGATGCAGTGCTGGCTGGACAGGGGCAGAGGGCCCTGAATGTGGTCTTGGACCCTTTACCCTCTTAAAACTTGTTGAAGATCCCAAAGGGTTGTGCTATTTTTGTTATATCAATCTATATTTACTGGGCTATAAAGCAATCTCTTAAACTCAAACTGAGAAGTTGGTAAAATATTTTTATTAATATAATTGAAATCACTAATTATAAGAAATCCATTGCATGGTAACACTAATAATATCGATTTTATGGGAAATAACTATACTTTTGAAAGAAAAACAATTAGTGATGAGTGATATTATATTTTGTAGTGTCTAGCTGAGTGGAAGCTAGATTCTCATATCTACTCCTGCTTTTAGTCTGTTATGATGTGTTATTGTGATTGAAATACATGAAGAAAATTCAGCCTCACAAAATAGTTTGAAAAGGATGAATTGTTTTAATAGCCACAGAGTTGATGTTTGCCTTTGATGCTGCTCCAAAACTGAACAAGTGACAGTTTCTTAATGGGTAGTTGTGACATGAAATTTGAAGCCATATTAATAAATTTTTCATACTCATTTATGTTCACATTTATTTATCCTTCTTACCTTTTGGAGTCCTCTTTCTACATGCACAATTCGTAACATTAAGCAGCTGTCATTTAGAAACCCCATTTCCCTGAAAGATATGATTTTCCAAATATCGATACA
>PVJO010033483.1:0-12035 GCA_004026905.1 Hystrix cristata
TATGAGTCCTGATTCATCCTAGCACCCTTTGTTGAGAAAGATAATTCTTTCCCCATTGATTGGTGTTTTGATTATTACTATGTTATTTCTGTATATTTCATAGTAAAGTCCACTTTCATTTTGAAGTTAATAATTTCTGTCTACTTTCTTTTATTCTGGATCAGTCTACCCGTAAATTGCCAATTCTGTTGATCTTTTCAAACAACTTTTTGTGCTAATGATTCTGTATATTGAGTTTTAATTCTTTATTTTGCTTATCTCTGTTATCTTTATATTTCCATCCTATTAGTTGCTTTGGGTTCAGTTTGCTTTTTCTTTCTAGTTCCTTATGGTAGAAAGTTAGTTAATTGATTGAGTTTTTTCTCCTTTTTAATGGAGGTGTTTATAGCTATAAATTCTCTTGCGAGCACTCCTAATTTTTGTTTCATAGTATTTTCTTTTCATTTATTTAACAGTGTTTTCTAGTTCTCATTTTGATTTCTTGGCTCATTTATTTAATAAGAATGGGTTATTTAATTTCCAACCATTGTGCATTTTTTCAGATTTCTTTGTTATTGATTTCAAATTTTATTCCATTGTGTTTGGTTGAGATACTTTTTGTGATTTCAAAAATGTTAAAACTTGTTTTGTTACCCAAGATATGGGTGATCTTGGAGAATGTTCCTTATGAGCCAGAGAAAATGTATATCCCACTGTTGTTGGATTAAGTGTTATGTATAACCATTTTAAAACTGATGGATCTGTGGTGTGGAGCAAGGAGCAAGTTCTCTCGCTCCTTGTTGATATTCTGTCTAGTTTTCATCTATTATTGAAAGTAAAATATTGAATATCCAACTATTATTGAACTATTTATCTCTTTAATTTTGTCAATGCTTACTTCGGTATTTGGGGCCTTGGTTGTTTCATGAACATAGATTTACAATTGTTATATTTCCCCAATTAATTAACAGTTTAATCAATTTACAGTGTCCTTCTTCATCTCTTCAACAAGTTTTGAAAGATGGAAAGATCAATCCATTCATAGTAATGTCTACATTACTCTTCATTTCTATATTAGGTCTTTTTGTGTTATACTTATTTAATTAATTGCTTCTTTCATGTTTGAGTGATTTTTTTAAAAGAAAAATGATAAATTGGACTTCATTAAAACTAAAAATTTTCTACTTCGAAATCAGTCATTTGATTTTCATGTCTTTTCTCTTATTGTTTATTTATCATTATAATTATTTTGTTGTTATCTGGGGATTGTAATTGACATACTAACATATTTATAACAAACTAGTTTAATTTATACTTTCTTAGCTTTAGAAACATAAAAAGGTTGGATCCCTATACAACTCCATCTCTCACAGTTTTGTAGTTATTGCCACAAATTACATCTTTACTTGTATGCCTGTTAACACAGATTTATAACTTTTCCTGCATACTGTAAAAAAAGGAAATCACTACTATTAAATAAATTGTATCTCCCTGAAAGACCTTTGATGTCCTTGTTGCCAATACCCGTGAATGTGGCTTTAGGTTTGTCACAGATGTATTCTAGTTAGGCTAAGATCATTAGTATCGCCTTTGTCCGGGTTGATTGGTGTCTTTTTTACTTTACACAATAGCCAACACCCACAACATAAAGAAAGGTTTATTTTGGCTCATAGTTTGTAGCAGTTTCAGCCCACAGTGACTGGCTCCAAGGTGGGGTGGCCTGGCAGAGGAGAAGCAGCTCAAGGCACGCGGAGCAGGAAGGAGAGAGAGAGAGAGAGAGAGAGAGAGAGAGAGAGAGAGAGAGAGAGATGGAGGGAGCAGGAAGCAGATACTCTTCCAGGCCACACCCTCAGCGACCCACCACCTCCACCAGGCTGCACCTCACAACAGTGCAGCCGGCTATGAACTCATGGTGGATTAATCCACCCACACACTTCTGATTCTGTCTCCTCCCGGAAATCTTATCTGTGAGTGGATGAGGCTTTCGGGGACATCTAGATAGAATCATAACAACCAATATCCCTATAAATGAGGAGGATAGCAACGTGAAGAAAAAACACAAGGGGAAAATATGACATAGTGACATGCACAGACTAAAGTGTGGAAAGCTGCAAGAGGAAGAAATCACAGATTGTTGGCAAGCCACCGGGAGCCAGGGAGAGGCAATCAATCAATCAATCAATCAATCAATCAATATTTTTAAAAGGATGAACATCTATGGATTTCAGAGGAAGTAGTCCTATTGAAGCCTTGATTCAACCCCTAGAGCTGTGAGACACGAAATTCCTTTATTGATTCCATCTGTATCTATAAGAACCTGCCAGGATTTACTTTAACCTTCACCGATTCTGCTCACAAATTGTGAAGGGACGACTACAGATATATTCATTATGAAAAGGACATTTTCATTGGACACGAAATATGTCTTATATGCAAGAGCATTAGCAAAGGATGTACTGAATTTGCGATGGCATCGGAGTGATCTTGACTGCTGAAGAAGCATTTCAGTGAGAGTGAAATTGTGCTAAGTCTTTAATCAGGCCGAGAAGCGACGGGAGAGAGTTCTAGACGAGGGCTCCTGTGCCAACTCAGGAAAGTGTGAAGGAGCGCGAGTCTTTTTGGAGAATACAAGAACTGCGGTGTTGCAGGAGACCACTATTTGAGATGTGGAATGAGAGAAGCTATTAGTAATGACTCTATCAATTAAAATGGTAGACATTTGCCTCAGCTACATTTAAGGAAAAATGGAGGAAAACTTGCTTTCCTGTAACTTATAAGGATATGGAATTTCTTCTGGGGATCAACGTCCAGGCAGGGCTCAGATCACCCCTTTTTGATTCTCTTTTTGTCTCTACCCCTCGTCTCTTCTTTCTCATTCTTGGCTTCATTCTCAGTGAGTTGAAAAAGATGATTTCTGCTACGGTTTAAATGTCTCACCAAAACGCCTACTGAAAAGTAACCCCCATTCTGAGGGATCAAGAAGGTATTTGGAAGTGGGAGGTAACTGAGGTTAAGTGAGATCTTCGGCTATGCCGCTAACTCAATGGGACTGAGGTCGTGGCTGATGCAGACAGACTTGGACAGGATGTCTGAGTCACCACGTGACGCCTGCCTTACCCTGTGCCCTCGGCAGTCCCCACTTGCAGGAAGCCCCTCATCAGATGGAACAGCCCTCCAACCCTGAGCTCCTCAGGCTTCAGAACCGTGATCTGAATAAACATTGCTTCCGCATGACTTCCTGAGGGGGTGGTGTTTGGTTTTGGTTTTAGCAAGGAACACTGGACTTAGACCATGACAGAACCCCAGAGCCCATTCATCGGCCAGCTGCGTAGTGCACGAGCGTTTCTGTTGCTGCTACGATCGCCATTGTCTTTGTGGCACCCCACCAAAAGATCGGGATCCTTATGGGCCATTTTCTCTTTCCCGAGGCTCTCTGATGGTGGAGGATGGTGTCAAACTCCTTCTGAGCGTATAAAACAAACAGATATAATGGATTATCATATAAGGGAGATGCCTTCCAAAACAGATGAGGACCAGAAGAAAAAAATAACAGGAACATAATAAAAACAAAAGAAAAAGCCAAACAAATATCAGGTCCCAAGGAAATAGAAAATGAGTAGAATGGTGGACAGAGCCAGATCATGATATTCCAAAAGTGCGGTCTGGTTGATCCTGTAGAAAACAAGAGCTGTTGACCATGTTTGGGAAAAAGCGACTTAATTCTTCTTGAAGAATATAGAAAGAGCTCTTGGACCGTGTGTGAAACAGCAGGAGATAGGCAAGCCTGACCTCTGCCTGCTTGGACACTGCAGGCACAACACGCCTCCCACATCCAGCTACATTTTCCTGTGAGTTTCTGTATCTTCACGTTCTTGGTACACAGCACAGTACCAGGCTGTGTCTATGTCAATCATCCAAGCACAATTCAACAGGGAAATGTAAATGATGTGTACAATATTATGTAACACTGCTTTTGCGCTTTTGAGATACTATGTGTTGGAAGAATGATAACCTCTTTCTTCTGAAGTGAACATGGCTTCTTCCAGAATATTTTCATTTCTGCATACACTCGTGTGTTTATGCGTGAATGATCACAACAGGACTATTTTGGTGTGTGTGCACTTTACATAAGCACTGTAAATTTTAAGGAAGATATTTGAACAGTCAAAGCAAAAGCCTTTTGAAATAATTTTGCTTAGGAATAGTAAAATCAACCAGGATAACTGAATATTCATTACCACTCAACATATGCTAATATCATAGATCACTTATTAAATTTAATTTCTTGATTAATTCTCCTTCTGTTAGGGTGTATTGAACAGCAGCCTTCAGCACTGGCTAATGTGCTTTACATAATAAAGGTTACCCCATTCATGTACACTCTCGCAAATATTTGTATTTATTTCGGATCAGTAATCTCATGTGAGTTTTGTGTTAACACACACTAGAGAGAAAAGAAAGAAAAAAGTCCTTCCAACTCAGGCATCTTGCAGCAAAGAATAAACAGAAGGACAAGAACTTTGAGATTCCATTGTAAACAGAAGACTCATTCTCCTGAACCACAAAATATGCCAGGAGACTGCGCTTGCTTATTTACTTTGCAGTTACATATTGTATTGGGCCTTTTCCTAAGTTGGTATTTGCATAGAATTAGGCATGCAGAGAAAAGAGTGTGTCTGTTTGCATTTTAAACGCTTGGAATGTTGGGCATAAATGAAGGTAGGCAGTTTGCCCTCATTTCCCCTCAGTACTTGGCTTGTGGTGAAAACACGTCCCCCATGATTCACTCCTGTGGGGTGCAGATTAAGTCAGAATATTATCGAGACAAGCTCCGCACATCAGTTGAAATTTTAGACTCCTGGTTGAATCTACATCTCAAATGTGGTTTTAAAAAATGCTAGTATGAGGTTTAGTCATGCAATCCTGTCTCAGACACTCATCAACCGCCCCCAGGCACTCTGTGCGTTTGTTGATACAGGCTCTGCCCTGACTCAACTCTGTTTCTAACCTTGAGCGGTGACGTTGCTTGGCATGTTAGTGTGAGTTTGAACTAGGTCGATTCAGTTAAATGAATCTTCTCCTGCACAGACGGACTGAGTGCACACCAGAGAGACAAACAGACAGCAGCAGCTTGCCCTGAATCAGGAGCTAGGGTTGGAAATGAAGTGTGAACTCGTGTGTGCTGAAGGAAGGCTTGGCAGCAAAAGGTGGTGGGGGACCCTGTGCTGAAACGCCAGCTTTCATGCTTATTCCTGGGATGAATTTTGGTCAATTTTTAATTCATTTTCAATCACAAATCATTTTTTCAATGAATACTTAAAACAGCCTATAATCACCCTAGCAGAATCTCATGTTATTTACACTTTAGCTCATAACTTTGTTTTTAGTATTATACAAAGTCGATGTACATGTGGGGCTAATTTAAGTTCTGCACTTATCTGTTTCATTAATTGTATTTTGCTGGTAGGAGTGATTCTGTTTTTCTTTCTTTGATGCAGTTGTGCCCATAGCGTCTCTCCCGTGAGTGTGAGTCCCGTCCTTTGGAGACTATGCACAATGGGCCTCAGGTTGCCCGCATCCTACCATCGATGAGTTCCAGCTAAGGAGACTGCATCTCTGCACTTCACCCTTCGCGGTGACTGACAGCTGATGGGGGAGAAGGAAAGTCGGTGGGGAGACATGGATGCTGCCCTTTCAGGAGCTCTTTTTACCTCACCTCAGCAGTAATAAGATGTCTGTGTGCCATCACTTGGGTGTGAGCTGCTTCGACAGTTGAGAAGGAGATGATCCCATCTCAGTCACAAAGTGACACTGGACACAGAGGTATTTCTCAGACCCAGAGGGCACTGTGCTGTCTCACTGTAGGCCTGGCAGGATCTGGCTGGGAAGTTAGGCTTGCATCTGGTAAAGCACTACTTTGTGCATAATTAATAGACAGCTGGGATGGGACACTGATACAAGTAAATGTTCGTGAAGAGGATAACGTCATACTGAAAGTTCACATCAACAGTTCAAAATCTGTCCTTTGAGAAGTTTTAAATTTGCTTGGAAACTAGAAAACCATAGAATGTGATTAGGAGTGAGAGGGAACGAGTGGGTGGTCCTCAGAGCCGAGGCTGCATCCTCAGGTGCCTCCAAGGACACGGAGCTTGGTCCAAAGGCTGGCACATTTGTGACGAAGCTGCCCCCTCACATCAGCTTCACACTCCTGGGTCAGAAGCCTGGTGAGGAGGAGGCCAGCATGGCGACGGGAGATGGGGCCACCAGGCTCTCGGGATGGGTGTAAACAGCAAGACTCTGACTGAAGGCCTACATGGGTGGCCCTGAGAGCTTCCAGTCTCCACACATGATTTGATGATTGAGTCATTAAATGGCACCATCTCTTACTAAGTGCAATAGAGCATCCTAGTCCTGGCACAGGTACACACACACACACACACACACACACGCACGCACGCGTGCAGACCAGAAAAAGAACTACCATAGAAACACACATGTTTAGAAAAACAGTGGGAATAAAGAAAATGATTGTTTTCTCCATACTTTCTTGACTTCCTGCTAATGGGAAGTTATTAGAATTGTAATTGGAAAACGCTACTTTAACAGAAATGATATAGATTCACCTGTATTCTTTCTATGTTCTACACACTGTCAGAAATAGCTTGCTGTGATCCCTTCTGAAGTTAAACTCCTCGATGGGATGGAGCTAACATTCAACGTGAACTTCTCGGGTATTGTGGCTAAGAACTTACAGGAAGTGGGAGGAGCCCGGGGTCCCTCTCAGGGACAGGGCCTCGGAAGGAAAGCACAGCAGGCCGGGCCCGTGTTTGAATTGCTCCATTCTTTTTCCAGTCCTGGACTGCCTGCCTGCGCACCAATGCCAGGGGCTGGCTTTGGCTATTCAGAGCAACTGGCTTGCTAGCTCCTACTACAGACCTGCCTCTATGTTTTCAGCACTTGCCATCCTAATCATTATTGTCTCACGGAAGCACGCTGCCTGCAAGCTCCGCCTGTGAGATGACGGGCACAAGAAAGGGACACTGGGGGGTGAGACTGGGTGTTGTGCACACCTGTAATCCCGGCACCTTCAGCGGCTGAGGCAAGAGAGATGCAAGTTCAATTCCAGCCGGGGTGACTAGGAGGCATGGTCAGACCCTGTCTCATAATAAAAAATAAAAAGGGCTGATGTGAAGACCCTGAGTTCAGTCCCAGGTACTGCAAAAAGACAAACAAGCCAACAAAACAAATAAAACATGGGTAGATATACAGAGCATTTATTCCTACAGTCATGTCAAGAATTAGTTTGGTAATCCACTCAATGATGAGTTAATAATTTTACACGATGCAGACTCTGCTGAACAGAGGTAACCTTCATAAAGCTAGAACAGCACAATGATAAATGATACTCCAAGATACAACTTCTATCCCCTAACTACATCTGTTACCCAAACCAGCAACCCCAAAATGTTACCTGAAAATGAAAATGCTTCACTTTGACAGAATCAAGCCTTGTCGTGATGTTTTCTGTCATAATTGAGCACAGACCATTTCATCTCCAGGCACACACACATACCCTCATACAGAGACACCCATGGGGCTTCCGTTCTTTTCATTCTCTCCTTCCTGTACCTTCTACAGAGTGCGGTCCTCAGCACATGTCTTCTTGTCACACTTTCATTCAAGTAGAGTTGACTGATATGGTAGCATGTGATGGGAGAGGTGTATAGGAGGCGTCTTTGTTTGCATTGTCTCGGCTGCCTCCTTGCCTGAGTCAACTCAAAATATTTCCCTTTCATGGTCTTTTTGATACTGGAGAAGAGCCAGAAGTCACATGGTGCCAGATCCCGTAAGCAAGGTGGATGAAGGGATGTTTTTAGGAACCCGCTTTTCTGTTGGATGGTGCGTAGCAGTTACACTTGTCATATTTTTGATTGCACCTTATGAAGACCTTCACAAAAGAGGGTCCCAGAGCTACTTCAGAAAGTGGAAAGAACGGCGGGATAAGAGTGTTCCGTGGAACAGGGAGGATTTTCAGGGAAATGAATGGCGTTGTGTTTTTACAGTAATAAAAATTTTTATTTAATTAAACTGTATTTTGTGACCAGCTCATGAATAATTACCTCAGCCAAGTTAACTGAATCTCACACAGTTACCATTTGCTTGTGTGTGGTGAGAAAATCTAAGAGCGCCCCCATCGGCAGATTTCCAGTACAATGCAGTTTTCGTGACCGTGGCCAGCGAACGAGTTGTGGGCTTCGTGGCTGCATACTGCAGATACTGCCACCTTAATAGACATCTTCCCTGCTGAACTCCTCCATGGTTGTACTTCTGCATTACCCGGCCGGTAGCGCATGGAGAACTGGGCTCCGGAGGCAGAATCGTCCTTCCTCACTGTCCTGACTTGGATGAAGATGACCATGTCATTAAAACCTGGTGCTCACACATCTTTGGATGTGGGTCTCCAGGACGGAGTGTGGCCTCAGGCAAGATGCAGGCAGTAAGAGCCCGTAAGTGCGCCTTTGTGGATCCAGCCCAGTAGCGTGGGAAGCCTTGATGGGTGGCCACTGTTCTTCCTCTTCTGTCCCCACAGGAACTGGTGCACAAGGTCGGAAGCTGGTCTGTGAGTTTGCTGCAGGAGGGGAGAGGTCGATCCAGCCAGATGTGTGCGAGTGGCCGCTGAGAGACCCTGGGGAGTCTCTGGAATGAGGACACCCTTGGGTGGTGCACATGGAAGAAAGAAGCACAAGGAAAGACAACACTCCAGCCTCTTCACACCCTCCCGATACCACACGGCTGCCAAACTGTTAGCTACTGCAGCTGCAGGGAGAAGGTGGCTCTCCGTCTGCACAGGAGGCTCACGTCTGCCTCGGAATTAAAGGTGAAGTAAAATAACCAAAAATGCAATTTCACATATTACTGGCAATGTAATTTAATAAATATTACATTAATTTTAGTAATATAATTTCTATTTTGATGTCAGGCTTCTGGGGATGGCACTGATCACTAGAAGAGAAAAATGGAATTAAATAAAAGCTGGGCATGGTGGCACATATTGTAATCTCAGCACTCTGGCAGGCTGAGGCAGGAGGATTACAATCTTGAACTCAGTCTGGACAATTTAGCAATGTAGCAATACTCTGTCTCAAAAATAAAAAAAAAAACAAAACAAAGGACTTGGGGTGCATCTTAGTGAGAAGACCCTCAGTCAGCTCCACACTACTAAGTGCAAAAAAGCGTAAAATAACCATTGTTAATTGTATTTTTAGCTTATTTTCATTCTTACAGAAATGTGTTTTAAAAGCTGAAGTTAATAAGCATTTCATGGTCCACATTTCTAGTAAGACATTGTTTACAAATACAGGGAGAGGCTGGGGATTTAGTTCAGTGGTTAGAGTGCTTGCCTGCCAAGCTCCAGGCCCTGAGTTTGATCCCCTGCACCAAAAACAAAACAACAAAAAATGAGGAGCTGAAGCTCAAAGGGAGAGAAAATACTACAGGTCCAAAAGGGCATTACTCAAGAGCCTGTCTCTCACTGTTTTAATTTTAATACTGTTATTTGTGGATAGCCTTGAAAAAAATTGCTGTTTAATTTTTTAATACAAGTTGATGTATACATTTCATAGCACAAGAAGGGCAAAAATATTCGTAATCTAATTTGGAATTAAAAATATCATGGTAATTCGGTGAGATACAAGGAGTGATCTGGGTCCAGGAAGGAGACCCATACCTGTAATTCCAGCATTTTGGGAGGCTGAGGCAGGAGGATCACAAGTTCGAGCCCAGCCTAAGCAATTTAGTCACTTAGCAAGACTCTGTCTCAAAATTAAAAAAAAATCAATACATGATCTGACAAGTTATACTGATAAAACATTTGTGATACAATTTAATGACTGAACTAATAATGTTGAGAGCTGTGAAGAGTAAGAAAATGTGACCATTAATTTAGATATGCCATTCTATTGGATTAGAAAATGGCTTAGCAGATTAGTAGAGCGTGGTCTGGGGTGTGTCTGGCTGGGTCCTGGAGGCCTTGCCTTGGATACTACACGCGGTCTCTCACAGCTGCTCTCTGACACTCTTCCCACACTCTGCTCTTGGACACCAGTAACTAAGCAGCTGTACCTCACCACATCTTTCCACCATGATGTTCCTGCCCTTGCATCAGCCACCCATGAACTGCATCTCCTGAAACTATGAGCTAGATTAAACCTCTCCTCCTCTAAACTGTAGGTGTCAGGCATTGTGTCTTAGCAACAGAAAAGCTAACTGATATGGAAGATTAAACTGGGAGAAAATTATAAAACAAGTCACACTGGAATATATTCAGGGATAGCGGTTTGATTTGATTGAAATATATGTATATATCTTTTTAAAGAGTCAGTCTATATGGCTGCTCTGGGAATCTTATGCAGAAGGTTTTGACAGCCATGTGAGGTCTGTGGTGACTTTAAGCGAAGGAATAGTAATCTCAAACCAGTGCTTTAGAAACATACATCCATAAGTCTAAGATCAAGTTTGCCCATGAATTTCAGTGAGTGGAGATAGGAGGTTGACAGATCCTCACAAGGAAAAGTGGAATGAGCCAGAAAGTAAAGCTGATCCTGCCAGGGACATCCGAAATTCACTTCATGGACTGTGTGTCCCCATTTCAGGGTTTAGTCTGACTGTTAGTCTTGTCTTGTCTGCAAAAGGAGCAGAATACCTACTTCCCAGAAGTTCATCTAAGTTTACAATAAGGCAGGTTTTATAAACTGTGTATACATTCCCCACCATCACAGTTCAACCAGCCACGCTGGGTGGCTTCTGCTGTAGTGGCCTAGGAGTAGCAAAAGTGAACTGTGTAGCATTAGTCTTGAGGATAAAGAGGGGAAAACACCCTGCTAAAATAGCTGGCATTTACAATGTCACTCCACAGGAAACGATCAAGGAGAACAAATGGCAAAGGCGAGGTCCTGACACATCATGCTGTAATTTCTTTTCACTGAAAATAATTAGTAAAATGAGGAGAACATGATCATTCCATCAATGTTGGAATAAAACCCTCATGCACTTTAACTTGTCATTTCTTAATCATAGAAAACTTGTGGAGATATATATATATATATATATACACTCACACACACACACACACATATATATATATATATATAGTATATGGAATTTGATGACCTGTGTTGATGTCAAACACAGACAGGGCTCAAGACGGAGAAGTGTGGGGAAATTTGATGACAAAAAATATTCTGGAGACATTTAGCTCTGCATCAAGTGGACAGTTAGGAGTCAAGGTGCCTTTTACGAAGGGAATCCTGCTCTGTCTTTGAGAACAAGATTGTTCTTTGTTTATGAAGTGTACCAACTTTCCACTACTGCAAGAGACGAGATTGCTTTTCAGCTGTCTGGTTTCATTTGTCAATGTTTTCACACAATGAAAAACAAATTATCTCCTCTACTTCTTCTTTGTAATGTCCCCAAAGGTCCACAGGAAGAAAGAGAGAAAGCAGTAAAAAGAGCAAAGTAACAAGAAACTACAATGAAGAATTATGTAAGGGGAGAAAAATGAGTGAACATACACACACGGGCAGAGATGAGTGTGTGTGCATTTATTGCTGGGTAGAAGAGGGCACAGATGTTTGTTGCAATCCCTAGGCCTAAGAACACCCAGGAGACCGATAGGACTGGGGATGCCAAGAATGTGGAAGGACAGAGAATAACAACTTCCGAGGGCTACTGGGCCCACTCCACTAGTTCTATGAATCTAAAGTATGTGTTCACACAAACTTTGAACAAAAAGAAATGAGTCGAAAAGAAAATCCCAATGAACTCTATCCCAAGATAGTCACTGGGCTATGTTGTGATGTCTGTCTACTTCTTAGGGTGTATATGTAGATTCATAACAGCATACGAATTGTACACGCATATATATGAATAATATATATAATTTACTTTTATGATTTAACATTGTAGTGCCAGTTTAATTGCCTATCAATATCTGTTTTATAAAAATGTACAGTGGCTACATAATACCATTTAGTGACATCAACTATTTCCCAATATTT
>PVJO010033484.1:0-12038 GCA_004026905.1 Hystrix cristata
GATTGGATGGCAAAGTGGGAGTTTTAGGATTAGCTCATGTGGGCATAAATGTCCATCATGCCTCTCTACAGGACCCATGTGTCTTTTCAGGGGACGTTATCATGCTCTGTGAGGGGGTTTTGAATTTGTGACATCGAAAGGTCACTGACTGGGGAAGCTGCCTCCTTCTGCCCATGTTCATTCTTGGGAAGCTGATTCTACCATACTTGAGTGGATTCTAGAGGGTTGTCCTGAAAGACAGCTTAAGCACATTGTTACACAAGGAAGTTATGACTGAATGTTTCCATGCCACAGCAAACTGCAGTATCACAGACAATAAGACCAGCACATACCCTGTGTAAAGTCACACCTGCCCTTCATCAGCATCATCTCTTGTGAGCCTGAGGAGGTAGGTTCTCTTCCATGGGTGCAGGGCCTTTCCTGAAACACTCCGGGGACAGTTCTCTGGGGGCTCGTCCCACGTACAAGAGGAAGAGAAGCATTCTAGGGAACAGCGGAAACGACACCGTGCTTCCGGTTCCCACGCCTCTGCTTCCTGCCAGGGTCCCTCACATTGCAGCTCCGCCCTCCTCACTCACACACAAGGGCTCTGATGTCTCTAGGTCACACTGTTCTCTCTTTCCTCGGTATGCCTTTTGGGAAACTCCCAGCGTCTGCCTGGACTGTGTGTGGGCACTTAGCCTTCATCCAAGAGGCACCCCTGGAGATCCTCAGCAGCGACTGTAGAAGGCTCTTCCCTTCCTCCTGCCCCCGCTGTTCTGCTCACTCTGGACATGGACTCTGCTGTTCCTGCCTGGTCAGACCCCGTCAGGAAAGGCGAAAAACACTTTCCACACCCTGAGTGCAGACAGATGAGCCTCCTAGAAACCCAATAGCAAAGTGTGGCTAACTAAATCATCATTATTTACACATACAGCCTGATCGAGGACATTTAGCCATGTAATTAGGTACCTAATTATCCTGAAAATGCAATTATATGATTTTTAAAGCGAATTAAATCCTGTAGAGAAGTTGTAAAGATTAGTGCGCATGATCCAGCTAGACAGCAAGGACCACAGAGGGCACAGAGCGTGACTCCAGGCTGCATGGGAGCCTCGCGGTCTGAACCTGAATCACACGTGTGAACACACACAGTACACATGGGCTCATGTGCACACACGTAGGGCAGTGTCCCTAGGATGTCACAGAGGCCCGCCCCACACCAAGAACTTAATAAATGACAGCTACTAATGGCACGGGAAGTCTCATGTCCATCTCTGTAGTGACTGGTGAGTTAAAGATTCTTGGGGAGAATCTTTTCAGCATGTGAGAAACAGGTTGTGGAACAGATACTAATGCTGGAGTACTTTTCTTGGACGTGTCAAAAGACATTTTATGCATAGTCACTTATTCCCTCACCAGGCACCTGGCAGAAGTTAAGGCATATGTATTGGTCACTGGGGACAAAATGCCTGACACCTTCAACTTGAAGGGGAAAATGTGTAATTTGTCTCACATCTTCAGAGGTTTTAGTCAGTGCCTGGCTGGCTCAAAGGCGGGAACATATGGCAGAAGGGCATGGCAGAGCAAAGATGCTCGCTTTGTGAGGTCCAGGAAACAGAGCGCCTGCAAAGGAATGTCTCCAAAGAGACACCCAGGGACCCCTCTGCCTGGGCCTGCCTTCTAACACCACATTCCTCTAGAGTCCTAAGGTAGCACCCCATGACCCAGTCCTCTCTCCAGGAGACTCTTGGTCCAGTCAAGGTGACAATCACAGCAAGAAATCCAGTCTTTGTCTTCTAATAGCAGCTCAAAACTGAGTGCAGAGATGAATGTCTACAAAGGTTTTTTGTTTGTTTGTTTGTTTTGTTTTGTTTTGTTTTTTGTGGTACTGGGAATTGAATCCAGGGTCTGTGTGCTGAGCTACATCCTCAACCCCTTTTTATACTGACACAGGATCTCATTAAATCACTAAATTGCTCAGGCTGGGCTTCAACTTTTGATCCTCCTGCACCAGGCCCCAAGATTACAGGGATTACAGGCATGTACCACCAACACTTGGCTCCTGCAAAGCATTTTAATGGTGATGTGAACAAGTCACTTTGTAAACTACAACCTGTCAACTTAATGCAACTTGGCCTGAGTGTATATAGTCAACTAGCTAAAACTGGTTTTCATATGTTTAAAGAGTCATGAACAAGCAAACTGAAGAATACGTAACAGAGACTATATATTCCCTGCAAAGCCTGAAATATTTACCACATGGTCTTTTGTGAGAAGGGTGCTTTACTGCACCACACAGGAGTACAGGAAGGAGCACTTAGCCCTTGTGCAGAGGTCAGGGAAGGCTTTTCAGAAGTAGTGATCCTGATCGGAATTTGACGGATGAGTAGGAATTTGCAAAAGCCCAGAGACTATGTTGGTGCAGAGCCTCTCCTTCTTCAGCTATTTCTTCCACCCAGCCAGCACACATACAGAAAAAATAGCCATAAAGGCAAATTTAGAGGATTCCCCCTGAAAGAAGGCCTCTGAGGACCCAAAGGCTCCCGAAAGTCTGGCAGCACAACTTGGACTAGGCCTCCAGCAGAGACGCAGCCATCCTGTCACTCAATGGGAAGGTAGTATGAAGAGACAGACAGCTCCTCTGTCCCATCCTCCAGCCAGTGACTTTAGCCCTTGAGTAAACAAAAGCGATTAAGTGATATGGAGAGAAGGAAGCTAAAGGGACTAACCCGAACTCCAAGAACACCCAGGCCTGTGGTGAAGACGGCCATGACACCCGGATGCCCACGCCTTCTGGCCACTGCTCATCCCCAGACCTCTCCTGCTGTGACTGTGGGTCCCTCACACAGTCCACCTCTCCGTGACGTCTCACAAACCCTTCCGGCCCCACCACAGCCTCTTCTTTAGTGCATTTCCCCCTCTCTCTCACTGTGGGCACCTGGCTCCTCCTCAGGACACTGTTGACATAATCGCGGTGGCTGCTCCTCTCTCCGTGCTCATCCTGAGCATGGACTCAGGGTCCTCCTTGCTCCTCTTGGCCTTATCTGAAACATGGTTCATGCTTCATCCTTTAAAACCCCTTGCACTCCCATCCCGTCCTTGAGGCACTCATTACACTTCTCTCACATAGATACTTCCATGTACTGTCAACACCCACGGGTAATACATTTCCTTCCTGACATGTCCTGCATTTGACCTCAGCCACAGGCTCTTGCCAACATGTACCGGGATGGCATCACCAGTAACCATGCCCCCAAAGTCTCCATTCCTACTATCTTGCTCTCCTTCAATCTCCACCAATGCCAATTCACACCCCTCGGTTCCATGTCTCCACTCCAGTAACCCTGGGCCCCATGGTGCTTCCAGTCCAGAGACCTGGCACCCATCCCACCATCTTACTGACACACCCTCCAGGTCCTCACTCAACCCCATCTAGTTTAGCTCCCATGGTCCATCATGTCAGCGCTTTACTGTGTTTCTCGACACCTGTGGGGGATCAAGAAAGGATCATTGCTTCTAGAAGCCAAAACCCAGTATTTATCTCAAAGTACAGAAACCAAAGTGTGGGGCAAGGTTATAGATGAATGATTCATTGGACCTTAGTTAATGAAGCAAGAAATGTGGATGACAATGCAGAGATCAAAGATGGCCACAAGGATTAAAAGAAAAGGAGTAGATGGGAAAGGGGAAGCCAGGAGAAACTGAGTTTACACATTTCAGTGTGAGGTTCCTTCCCATTATCCTGAAATCAAAGGGACAACCGGGCCACTTCTCAGACAGTATTGGCCAGAGAACTCTGAAGAACTCAAAAAGGGAAAGGAACTTCCCAGATTCCTTAGGGCAGTACTCAGAGCTGGGATTCCTGAGGAACCAGCTGAGTAGACACTAATGACGTATCAAAGAGCTCCAGAGAACCAGAAACTGTTGGCCTGCAGCCCTGTACTCCTAGTACCCATCCCTGAGAGGCCAGAGCTGACTTGTTATTCCCCTTGAGGACTGTAGAACTCAAGCCACTGCTCAAGTTCTTCAGTCTACAGTTCTTCAGTCCACAGCCCACCAGGGAGAGTTTGAGAGGAGTGATGGTCACTGAATGCACCAGCTCTTTTCCACACTGTGTATTTCCTTATTAGAAACACAAATGTCCACTTGAAGCATCATGTTTCCTGGCTAGGCAAAAGGTGTGAATATAAGACACAGAGGATCATCAGAGAGAGTGGCCAAGGTCCTAGCATCCAACAGTAGCCTGGCTTTGGTCTGTGGGAGACACTGGAGGGGGCGAAGGTACCCGATAGTGGCACAGAAAGAGGCAGGCAGGTCAAAACAGGTGGAAGGGACCTTCACAGACCTTCTGGCCTGAGACTTTGAAGATTCTGTGAGACAAGGTCAGTTCTGAATATTCATCTCCATTTCTTAATGGGCGTGATTATTGTAGATGGCTCAGAAATTACCCAAAACTATACATTAGAAGAAAACAGAACCACTCATGACCCATCCACCACCCAAAATCCACCACCGAACATTTTAAGTGTGTGTCCTTTCCTTGCTTCATCTAAGACTCTTGGGAAACATTTAGCATCATTTCTACTTACAGGGATCTGTTCCTTTCACTTAACGTCATACCGTAAGCATTTCCTACTGTCACAAAGAAGTTACATGTCACTTTTATAACTGTGTAATACTCATATCATAATTTCCATAACCAGTTCCATAATGTGGAACATTTAAAATGTTCTCTCTCTTTCATTTCCATTTTAAACCACATTGCAGTATGCTTTCCAGAGGGTTGATTTCCGTTTCCGTTCCTGATGATTCATGTAGGATCTCCAGTAGAACGTACTGTTTGATTCTCAGGGTGATACATTTGCCAAATAGTGTCCAACGGTACCAAAGATGCCTATTTCTGAGAACACCACTTTGATTATGCCAACACAATTTACATGTGAAGAAACTGATGCCAGAAAGACACCCTCGTTCCCCAAGACAGTTCAAGCAAAAGTGTCACAGTGGAGTCACCACTCATTCAACTGTCTGCTCTGTATCCGGCAAGGGTGCTGACCTCCCAGGGGTGCAGGCCGGGCACCCAGCCCCAGCCTGGCAGAAGGGGACTCTAGGAGTACCCTCTGCCTTCCTGCACATCTTCAGGCTCTTCAAGGAGTTGTCTAGAAGGAACTTCAAAGAGATGTACCCATAGCGTCCTGTGCTCCAGACACTGTGGTTGAGTTTGGAGCCGAGAAGCCAAGCAGATGCTGACTGCGATGCATAATCTCCTTCTCTTCCTCAAAATATTTGCAGATATCCATCTCCTTTGCCATTTGACTGCCCCAGACACCTTCTTTTGGAAAAATATTTCCTCACTGTATAATCAGAGACCATCTATTACCCTTAAATTAACCAACAGTGGTAATTTTCCTTCCATTGCTCCCTTTATGATCACCTGACACACAAAAGGACACCAGAAGAGGCAGCTGAGGGTTTGCTTTATGTCCAAAGAATAAGGATGAGGAGTCTGAAACCACAGAAGTCATTGATCAAAAGGGTGTGTGTCTCTACCGAAGCACAGCACAGGGATGCCCTGTCAAGGAGATTGGTGGGGGTAGAAATAGGTAGAGGTGACAGAGTCTCAGTTTTTAACTCTGCTAGGTGTCTACCTACATAAACAGGCTTTTGGAAGAAAAGAGATACTATCTTAGAGTTACGGCTGAGGCAGCTGTGACTGTAACTTCTTATTTGCACTAATGAAGAGCATCAGCTCAATATTAGTTACTTCCCTGCTGCTGGAACAAAATACCTGACACCCACAAGCTAAAGGAGGAAAGGTTTATTTTAGCTTAGTTTGTAGAGGCTTCAGTCCATGGTCGTTTGGCTCCCAGGCAAGCATGGTAAAGGCACATCACAGAGGAGAAATAGTCCAAGGCAGGGCAGGCACAAAAAAGCAGCGGCAGCAAGTCTCCTTTTCCTTTTCATTCCATTCAGGCTATAAGCCTATTGGTTGGTGCCAGTCACACTCAGGATGAGTCTTCCGTCTTCAGTAAATCCATTCAGCCACATCCAGAACTATACAAAGCCAATCCGTCTATTATCACCCTCTTGCAAAGGGGTGGAGTGTAATGCTTGGCATTTGAACTGGGTTATGCAGTCAATAACTTTAAGTCATGAGCTCAGTGTTTCTCAAAGTGAGGTTCCTGAACCACCAGCGTCGTCAGCACTCAAGAACATTTAGAAGTGCAAGTTCTCAGTCCCAACTCTGACCTGCTAACTACTCAGAATCCCAAGTTGCAGGAGTAGGTAGTGATCTGTGGTCTAGCAAGCCTCCAGGCAGTTCTGATGCTCAAGTTTAGGCACCAGTGCTTTAGCGCCTCAGCCCCACAATAACTTTATTACTCAGGAGGAGGAAAGGAGACTCCAGCTGTCATCCAATCTCAAGATAGGAAAGGTAGGATAAGGCACCATTAGAGGAAGCTCAGAGTCCTATACTCATAGGGGTGCCAGCCTGCGCCCCTGCACTCTGTTGAGTGTTTAACTCCTTCCTTTCTTGGGATCTTGTGTTTTGTGTGCAATAGACAATGTATACATTAATCTGTTCCCTTGTTGTGCACCGTCTGACACATTCTCACTGAGTGCTGCCATACTCTCGGTTTCCCGGCGGCTCCTGCGGAAGAAACAGGAGGTGTGTCATTTCTCTGGAGGATGCTCATATATTCAGCCCTGGTTCTGTGCACGTGTGCCGTGTACATCCACCCAGAGGACTGGTATCCTTTACCCTAAAGATCGGAGGACAGTGGTTCGAGAGGCACCCGGTCCACACTCACCAGAATGAAGGTCCATGTTCCACCTGCTTGGATACTGTTGCCATTAGTTCCACCTGTAGAGGGATCAGGCAAAAAGACCAGAAATCCAAAACAAAGTAGCCCATGAAGAGGTATCTGTCCCTGTGGAGAAATGCCAAAGCGAGTGTAGCAGAGTTTAGAGCAAAGTTCAAAGAGTTCTGAGAAGGAGAGAAACCCTCTTTGGAAGATGAGACTGGCCCACGGGGTCTCGGGAAGGGACTGCGTCCCCCCAGAGCCTCCCTGGAGCCTGGATACGGTTTCGCTATCAAGTGTCATCTACTGCTTCCCTGGTGCCCTCAGCTTCAATTCCTCCTAAGGACTTTGTTCTCCTTTCACTGCGTTGATCAGCCAGCGTGATAAAGAGACAGGTGCAAATTAGAAGTTAAATAGCTGGGTCTCCTTTCCCATGTGCTAAAGCCACATTCAAGGGTAGACTTCTCTCCTCTTACTGGGAGGACCAGAACTAACGAGCTCCCTTTCGGTGGGCTCTGCGCTGTCTTCAGACTGAGCTCTTCCGTTGCCAGCTGCTCCCACCCTCCCTGCCCCAGTCACAGGCCTCCTCCGGAGGGCAAAATCTTCTCCTCCCCCCTTCCTGTCCCTCCTAAATTTGATTTTCCTAAAATCCCCAAGCAGGGTGTGTCTGCTGGGGGCTCGAGGGATGGGAATGAGGGGAACAATGATCCCTTTTCCTTCACTCCATACCATGAATATAGAGACATTTGCTGCTTTCTTGATAAACTCCAAATACCACACAATGCAAAGGACTTCAAGGTCCTTTCCCTGGAGAATTCCCACATGACCAGTGATGACTTCATCCTGCTCAGCTAAATTACCTTTCTTGCTGATTTCCCCTGCTGTCGCCATCCTCAAATTAGGAGGATTCCATTTTTATTCTCTGACCCCAGAATGGCGACAAGGCATTCCACCTATTAACTTGGGCCCTGTAGCTCAACTGAAGCAGATTGGCCGTGATGTTAAAATAAGGCAGTATTAATTTTAAAAATTTAAAAGCTCAGGGATAATAACAGAGGAAGATATGTAAAGAAGAACTTGGAACCAGATACCCTGAGCTGTGACTTATGGCATCCTCCCCTACTTTATAGTCCCCCTCCTAGAAACACGTCCCCAAGGCAAATGCCTAGATGTGGAAAATGTCTGAGCAGGACCCCAAGGTGCATGCAGGGCAGAGATACCCCTTCTTGACTCTGCTTTCAGACTGCTGAGTCAACTCAGTGATGCAGGAATGACCACCTCCTCCAGGGCCTCGCTTCTGGCCACCCAGGCCCCCAAGCTCCTACCACAATGCTGGGATTCAATGTGGATGGAGCAGTGTAGCCTGCAAGGCTTCTGACACCAATATCTGTGTCGTGTTTCTGTGCAGCAGCAGTCACAGGTGAGATGGGATAGTGTTTAAGAGTAGGAAAGTGGCTGGATCATTTTTGGGGGATGCTGGGGATCGAATCAGGGCCTTGTGCTTGCTAGCCAAGCACTGCACCACTGAGCTAAATCCCCAACCCCGGCTGGATCATTTTATAGGCTGTCACACCAGTATAACTACTTTGCATTGCACTTTGATGGCCGTGGGAGTAGGCAGGTTGTTTACAAGGTGACCCAGAGGGAAGTACAGGACCATCGTTTTGCCCTTGAGACTAGGACGTGTGTTCTGACACAGGTGGGCAGGTTGACACAGGAGTCACCTGTGAATTCTGCCCACAAGCCCAGAGGAGGCCACGTGGACTTTCTGCAAACAGGGAGGGTGACCAGGCTGGAGAGTGGGCAGGTGACCCTCACAGCAGGCATCCAGCAGCTTCTGGGACCAGCTGCACACACAGGGGCCACCCATCACAGCATCTGGAGGGACACCAACCTCCCTCACCCCGAAGCCTTGCTAACCGCTCCACAATCCACAGGCCTTTCCTCCGTGTCTGCCTCTTGGTACTATGCTCTCCCCTGTGCTGGCACCTCCAGGCACCATGTCGGCAAGCTAGGCTGGGGATGGCCCCCGCCAGGCAGGCTCCCCTGAGGTCATCAGAGAAGCACAGGCTCCATCAGAGAACAGCCCTGTGTGAACCTCCCCACAGCCTCCTTGGTCATACAGCAGTCTCCCAAGACAGGAACACGGCCTCACCTCAGGTCACATTGCTGGAATGAACTGAGTGCTAGGAAAGGTTTGCTGAGGGAAAAATGAACACACATCGTCATGGACTTCCTCTTGTCTTAGAATCCAGGAGTCCTGGAGCTGAGACATGGGGCTAATGCCCCTCCAAGATGTCCCTAGGCACTCCGTGGTGTCTAACTGCACACTTCATCAGGTAGTTAGGGGATTCCGACTTTTCACATCAATATACAAGCGCCGCCACCAGCTCCCAGAGACAGAGACTGTTCGCCTTCACCCGGGGCTGGGAGGTAAACACGAGGCGCTCAGCCCACAGTGACTGGCTGCTGAGTGGGGAGTGAGTTTTTCACTTCTTTGGGGCACTCTAATCTAGTAGAGGCCGGAAGTCTGAATGCTACATCCTTCCAGGAACAATAACAGAGAGGCTGGGGATTTAGTGCAGTGGTTAGAGTGTTTGCCTTGCAAGCACAAGCCCTGAGTTCGATCCCCAGCACCAAAAAAAAGGAACAATAACAGCAACTCCTCAGGCAAAAATAAATGTATTTGACCTTTTCCACCAAAAGGAAAAGTTGTTTAATGGGCTTCAACTGTCGACCGTTGACCTTCTCTCTTGCACAGGGCATTGAGGAAGCCAGAACAAGAAGAAAAAGACCCCATGTGAGCCAAGGAGAACTTCCTGTGCCTCCCCCAAAGCTGCCCTGCTCCTGAGCCCCACATTGCACTCACCAGAGCCCTCAGGGGCTCCGAGCCATGGTGCAGGGACTTTTCTAACCGGGTCCTCAGGTCTGGAGCCCACTTGCCAAAGCTCCCCCTGGGCAGTACCCTGTGGGGTTGCACTCACACTCCAAATTGCCTGCGCTCTAACTGACTCATTCGTGATGCTCCTGGTAGCTGCACAACCTGAGAAAATGACATGCCTTTCTTGACTCAGCTTCCAAATCTGTAAAAAGGGGTAGAAATAACTCCTCTCCTCCCAAAGGGACTGTTGCAAAGACTAAGTAAGTTAAGGTGTCTTCAAAGCTGAGAATAGTGCCTCGTGTGTGGTAAGCAGTTACAAAATTGCTCTGAATAGGAAGACACAGGCTGTCTGCAATGGACAAACTGATTTAAGAAATGCTAGTCTTCACCTGGAAAACTCTTCTGGTAAATTCTAGTATTTGAGCTTCTGGAACCATCCTTGAGTGAGGTGTGGCTCTTCCGTACTGGCCTGTAAGGTGTCTGGTGATTAAGAAAGGTCTAGAACTCCACCCCTTACACCCATGCATTCATGTGCACACGCATTTCTCACGCCTTCAGTGAGCATCTGTTGCATATACCACATGCTGGGCGCTCAGTCACAGCCCGCGTTGTCCACTGTGGGCGGCAGAGCCAGCATCCATGTGAGCCGGGGGCTTCAGGTCCTAAACATTGCCCCTCCCTGCCTGTCTCTGGGCACATGCACTCTTTCTCTTTGCTGACCTGATAATTGGTTTCATCCTCCTCCCTACCTCTGGGCTCCTGCTGGTCCCAGACCTCCTAGCGTGGCTCCTGCTACCCTGTTCTGGTCCTCCAGCTTGGTGGCTGTTTCTCCCTCACTCACTATCCCTCCTGCCACCCACAGTTCTTACCAGGCAGCTTCCCTGGGGAGAATGACCTCATAGCACTGTAATTGCGGTGATCCTCTGAGCGGAAATGCCCATTAGGAAGCATACTTCTCTTTGAGAATATGCATAGCTGCTGTAATAGGAACATGGCATTTCCATGTTCACACTGACATTTCTGTGGTCTAATAGGTGCTTCTTCTCCCGCATCACCTAAATCAGCAGCTCCAATGTCCAGCTCTCCACCAGCTAGAACACTGGGCTGCAGAAAACACACTCAGTAACTCCAGCAGCCACAGGCCCACCAGTCCCCCAGGAGAATCGATGTAAAGACTTAGGGAGGGGTCCCTGGGAGGGCTTTTCAAGAGGGAAAGTGCGCCCCAAAGGTAAGAGTGATGACAGAAGCCATCACTGGATGAGCTGTGTGACCACAGGCACATGACATCTCTAAGACCTGGTGTCCTACCTATAAAACAGGCTTATAACACCAGGTGCCTCACAGGATTGCTGTGAGGGCCACAGGACGGTGTAGACTGAAGACAGCTAAAGCAACACCTGGCAAGAGCAGACACTTCGCTAATGGCTCGTGTCAAAGCCAACCATGTATACTTCATTCACAGCAGATACCTGCTGGGCATCAACCAGGTGTGGGTACCAGTCTCAGTGCTACGATTCAGCAGGGAGCCCACAGTCCTAAGTGGCCTGCTGATTTCCGGGGTTCTCCACCTAGTCAGCAGCTAAGCCAAGCCTAGGCCGGGTCTGCAATCCAGGCAGTAGACTGTGCAGTTACTGTGCCACCCCGTCTACCCGGGCCATTCGCACAGCTGCCTACAGGTGTGCAGAGGCTGTGGGCTCAGGCCACAGTGTCACTGGGCAAGGAGAGCCTTTCTGTCCCCTCAGGCTCTTCTCTCCTGTTCTCTCTGCAGCACTCTACACCACGCTAGTGTTTGACCCCAAGACTCCCCCTATCGCTACCACAGAGATGACCTTTCCCACGATGGACACAGAGGTGATCACTCCCACGGCGGACACAGGGATGACCCTTCCCACGATGGACATCGCCATTGTTGCAGGTGAGCTGGCGTGACAGGCCCTTCTGGCATCCAGGAAAGGTCCCAGGGGGAGCTGGCCTGATGGTCCCATAGCCACCTTCTTCTTCAGAGGAGGCTTTGATGGTACAATGGAAAAGTCTAGTCCTCATAAGGTAGGTTCAGCGTGGTGCCTGGTAGAGAATGTGAAGGTGTGACGGGGAAGAGAGGCCTCCAAACACTTGTCAGGAAGCGCCCTCTCTCCCTCCTACCCTTGACCCACAAGCGACTTAGGCTGGAGAGAGAGCGGCTCGTTCCGAACGAGTTTGGCGGTGGGGGTACTGGGTGGCTAGACTGACTGAGACCGCCTGGACTTCTCCGTCATCTCTCTCATCTTATGCCAATCCACGCCCTGAGTCTCACATCTCCATCCTAAAGAAAATCTGACCCTTCCCTCGCCTTGTGTTCAACCCTGGACGGGTAGCTCCCAGCTTCTCACAGCACT
>PVJO010033485.1:0-12038 GCA_004026905.1 Hystrix cristata
ACTCTGTGGGGGGGGGGGCGCACACGCATACGGGTACTTGTGTACATGTAAACACAGATCATGTTCATTGGTGTCTGCAGGGAATTGTTTCCAGGAGCGCCCTTGGATAACAAAATTCAAGGATGCTCAAACCCCTGTACACAATAGCATAGTATTTGTGGAAAACCCACATTTATCCTCGTGTGTACTTTAAATCCAATACACAGGATCGCAAACCCCAGACAGCTGGTAATGTGGCCCTACGACCGCATACATTTTTACCTTATCATGTGATTTTTATCAGCATTTTCCTGCTCGATCGATTGTGTACAGTGCTCTAGCCCCGACTGCGCGGGTGACAGTGGAACACCACACAGGATCGTGAGGCGCGGTGCTACCCGCCTCCTGCGCCCACCACACGTCATCAGATGGGGACGCTCGTGGGGCGGACTTCACACACTCCTGTGCAGCTTGGCGAGCGGGCGGCGGTGACTGGTGACAGTATTTCAACTCACATGGGTGTGTGCCTTGATGGCAGGCATTTAATGTTATTAAGTAAACATGTAGATTTTCTTATTTAACTTTATGGAAGTTTAAAATTCTTTTTATTAGTATGTTTTGCAGTATATGATGTCACATTCCTTGTGGAGCTTTGGTGCATGTACATAACATACTTTAATTCCTCTTTCATCCCTTTCCCTCCTCTCTCTCCCTGGTCTCTCCATCTCTTGCTCCCCTTCGCCTTTGAGAAGGAAATATCTTCCTACTTCCTTTATCTGTCTTTTTCTCTTGCTCTTTATGTATAATTTGATTTTCTTGTATGTGATATTTAAGCTCGTGTGTGATTTATTTCACTTAACGTTATGATCTCAAGGTGCATCCATTTTCCTACAAGTGCTCAAGTTTATCTTTCTGGCAGAGTAGTACTCCATGTGTGTAAATATCACATTTTCCTTATCCATTCATCTGTTGATGGATGTATGGCCTAAAGATTTAGCTGTTGTGAATTGCGCTGCTATAAACATGTGCCACCAGTGCCTGGCCTTGCAGTCCCGATTATAAAACAGTGACCCCCCCAGCTGCTCTGCCCCAGCATTGTGCCCAGTTCTCTCCGTGTCAAAGTAGCTTGAGACGGGCTATGACCAAGTAGCTGTGTAAAATGCGTAGACCTTCCTGCGAATGTCCCTCCACTTCCGTTGGATGGTTTTTCTTTTGGATTTTGGAACCATTACATTTTCCCTCCAGGACCAGCAGTTGAACGTTTTGGAGACTTTTGGAAAACTTGTAGTCCCCAGGTGGGTGTGCGAGAGGGTGATGCGAAACCCACCGTGCTGGGGATCTTGAGGCCCCATTCAGATAAGGTGGGGTGGGAGTCTGTTGCCCTGAGCACGCGGGCCAGGGCAGAGGTTTCTGGAGGCTGAGGCCAGCCCTTTTGCCTCTTTCGCTTGGACCCCATCTGCCACCGTTCCCGGCTCATGAGACCTGCGACTTGGGCCCCGCTGCCTGTGCCGGGGGTCAAGGTCCTCTCACAGAATAAGCCTGTCCTCTCAGACCCTGAGTGTGACCTCGAGCATGTCACTCTGCTTCTCCAGGGCTTGGTTCTTCCAGCTGGGCGGTGGCCTGATCCCCAGGCTTTGGGGTGGGGAAGGGGAGTCCCAGCCCAGGAAAAGCCCCTGCTTGGGCCCAGGTGCCTTGGGGAGGCTTGGTTCTAGGTGGCCTCAGCAGGGGGGCAGAGTGACAGAGCCCAAACACACTGGACACTCGTCCCAGAGCTGAGGGCCAGTGTCGTGGGTGCAGGCTGGCATCTGGCAGGTGAGTGCCAGGCCCAAGGTCGGCTGGTCTGCGGGGTGGCTGGCGCCCCCTCAGGCCAGGGTCAGATGGTAGCAAGTCGGTGAGGGGCCTGCTGGGGCTGGGTGGACGGCCAAGGCCCACAAGAGGAGCAAGGTGACAGGGGAGGCCGGATGGGCAGAGGGGATGGAGAGCCAGGGCTGAGGGAGCAGGGCAGGGCTGCCATCGTGGTCCAAGAAGGCCTCCCTGGGGGCCCAGCCCAGTGGCTCCTGCTGTTTCTCCGCCCTCCCAGCCTGTTTCTGGGATCCTAGAAGACAGCTGAACCCAAGCCTCTAGTTCTGTGTCCTCTTTACAGACCTCATAAACAGACCCAGGGCCTCTGGGGTGGTCGAAGAAGGCCACCCGGGCCCCACAGGTGTCACCACCCCTTCCCCATCCCTCAGAGCACCCTGGTGGCAGAAGCTATTTTCACTCTGTTTGCTCAGGCCCCCACAAACATCCTGTTCAAATGGGCCTAGTGGAGGCGCCCTGTCCTTCCCAGGTAGAGGGCCTTCCCAGCATTCCTAAAGCAAGTTCTTCAGGGCTCTAATGTCAGCCAGGTCATGACCTCTGGGCAGGATTGTTTGGGAGACCTATTGTCCCGGGATCAAAGGGGTTAGAATCCCTGGAATTCCGGAACCTTTGTATAAGGGAACATTTTTATAGGCCAGGGCTCTTGAATGGGTGAAACCTGTGGAGGATAAGAGACAAATCCAGAATACAAATGCGTAAACAGTGACCTGCGGGTTTCCTTCCTCCCTGCCAGGGCCACTCCTCTTCCCAGGACAGTGGCAGCTGCAGCTGGCCTTGGGTGTCCTTCCCCACATGCCCCAGGCACGGCCATGCATCCCTCTAGAGAGAGAAAGGGTTTCTTCGGCATCTAAGTGCATCTCGCGCCTTTTAACGCCTGCGTGAGATCGGATGGATTTCACTTCATTTATTTACTCTCTGGCACTGAAGCGCCTCTGGGGCCTCTGCTGGCAGAGGGGTGGCAGGATGAGGGTCCTGTTTGCACCCAGGGGGTTCTACCAGCAGGGCAGGCTCCCAGATGGGGAAGGGCCGGCCACCGGTTTCTTACGACAGTGTAGTGCGTTTTAAAAATTACACAGCATGACATTTACAGTTACTGGACATGCAGCTTTGTAGCATTAGCACCTTCGCGGTGTTTGAATCCGTCACCACCAGTCAGCTCCACAAACTGAAGCTGTCCCCATCTGACATGTGATGTCCCCTTTCCCCTGGCAGGGGGCACTTGGGCGTTTTCCAGGGCGGGGCTGTTGTGAGGGCCAGGAGACCACCAGGCACAATTCTTCTGTGCCTCCTGTGGGTGACATCGCTGCCTGGAGGGGACTGGGCTGCACTCCGTGCCTCAGTGAGGGGAGAGCGAGGTCCTCTAGGAGTCCAGCCTCACTCGCTCCAGCTGGAGGATGCCCAGGAGACCAGGCCGAAAGGCAAGGCAGAGGTTCCCAGGCTTCTGCTGCTTGAGGGACAATTGTCCTGTTGTCCTTCGTTGGTGAGTTCGTTCGCATGCCAGGGGATGGGTGGTCACATTTATTGAGCAGCTCTTGGTCACCACACGCTGAATCATTTAGAGGTTTTTTGGCCATTTCACAGGTGGAGAAGCAGAGGCTCAGAGGACAGGTGACTTGCCCAAGTCCTGCAGCAGTGAGTGGGGCCGGCTGGACCCCCGGCTCAGAGGCGGCAGTGACGCACACAGGGTAGAAACTGCCACTGACAGGCTGGTGATGACTGGCTCTTCCGCTCACTCTCCTGACACTGGGGCTGGGCTCTTATTTCCAGGAGCCTCTTCTTGCACGTGCAGAGGAACCTGGTCACAGGGTGTGAGTGACGTGAGCAGAGAGACGGGGCCACACTCTCCATCCCCCGGGCCTTCTGACGTCCCTGTCTGTGCCGCCCTGCACCACCCGCGGGGCACCCTGAGGTGACTCGCCTGATTCTCGGCCGAGACCCTGCCAGGCTGGCGGTTGGGATGGGCGTGTCACCTGGCAGGGGTGTCGCGGAGGGAGTGAGGGGGAAGCCGAGGAGGCAGCTCTGGTCCTCCAGGGTGGCGGGGCAGGTGGCTGCTGGCCAGGTCCTGCGGATGCACACGTGGCCGGGTGGAGGGGTGACAGTAGGGCACAAAGCTCCTCACTGTCACACTTTGTCCTGACTGGTGTTTGAGTGGGCTCTGTGGAGCCCCAAGGCGGCACAGGGCGTTCAGGGCCAGGACAGGAATAGGAGGAAACTTGGGAGCATGGTGTGGTGAGGTTGGGTGGACATTAGTTCAGAGACAGAGGTCAGGGAACCTCTCTCTGAGGAGATGAGAGCCCTGGAAAGAGGAGCTGGCTGGGAGACTGTGGCAGGTGGGACTGGGCACGGGGAGGAGCCGAGGATTCTAGACAGTAGTAATGGGGCTTGTGCAAAGCCCCTGGGGTAGGAATGACCTGAAAAGTTCAAAGAGTGTGTGGTGACACTGCAACAGAAGCCAGAGAGGGGATGAGGTGGGCAGTTGGCAGGGTCACGCCACATGAGGCTTGCCGGCAGGGAGGCACCGTGGGATCATTCTGGCACCATCTGGAAGGTGGCCGGTGCAAGACAAGAGCAGGAGCAGAGGGCTGGGAGGTGGGGGCCAGGCAGGGAGAGGCGGAGGCCCGGGATGTGCTTTGGAAGCGGCCTGGGGAGGGGTTGGAGAGCTGGCCCGGGAGGTTCCTGAGGGCGCCTGGCCCTTCGCTGACACAGGGGCGTGTGGGGAGCAGCCGTCCGGGGCACCCCGAGCCCGCAGAGCTCAGGAGTGTGGGGTTCCCCGGCCAGTTGTGTGCATGCACCAGACAGAAGTGCAGGAGGCCAAAGCGAAGGCAGAGTCGAGGCCCAGACCCTGGAGGACACTGGCTGGGCCGGGCGTGCTGTGGACGACGAGGTGCCGGGCGGGCACTGGAGCAGCACTGGGCGGCAAGAGGATGCCTGGCGCCCCAGGGGCCGTCTGGGAGGAGCGGGGGGCTTCCGGCCGAGTCCTGGGTGACTGTGGGCGGTGGGGGGTCCTCGTGGGACTGAGCTTTGGGGGCCCGTCTCCCACGTCCGGGAGGGTACCTGGCAACTCCACAGGTGGGCTCTTGCTGCACGTGGGTGGCCCTCCCGGCTCAGGGGTCTCCGCCTTTTGGACATGAGGGAGGCTGGCGGGCAAGGCCGGGAGAGACGGCAGGAAGTCTGCTAAGCTTGGCCCCAAACCCCGCCTCTGAGTGAGGAGAGGGCAGGCAGAGGTCTCCGTTCAGCGCACAGGACAGCAGAGACACCTCTTGGGCCTCTCACTGTGAGATGTGCCGAGGGGACCTCAGGACCGGCTGCATCAAGGTGCCTGTGCCACAGACATGGGGGTGCCGAGGCCTGGAACAGAGGGGGAGAGGGAAACTCAGGCGTGGGACTTGTCATTCCCACTTCCTCCATAAGACAGGAATCACAGCAGACTCGCTCTTAGGAACTTCGGACCTGTGCCTGGCCCGTTGTGGGCACCCGGGCCATCTTCAGCTGTCATGTCTCGGCCTCACCTGTCTCAGACACCGTCCCGTGTCACCTGGCTGGGACTGCGGGACCTGTTGCCATCCTCTGAACTCTTTGCGCACCGTGGCACATCCGTAGGGAGGAAGGATTCCGGTTTGGCCCCTGAAAGACAGAGGAAGCTGAGCGGGAGCTGTGGGAAGAGCTGTGTGGGTGGGGTGAGCGCCCTGTCCCCTGAAGCGTTCACCTGCTTGCCTGGGTCACGCCAGGGACGGGGATGCGGCTGTGAACGGGTGGACCCCATCAGTGACCTCACTTCCTGTTGCCAGGCCCCACCAGCTAAGGGTCCCACAACCTCCCGGGATGGTGCAGGCTGCGCCCCAAGCCTCAGCACATGGCCTTCGGGGGACAGTCAGGCTCCAAACCATCACGCTGCCCCTGCCGAGCTCAGAGGCCACCTTCACGGTGCAGGCCCTGTGTCACCTAGTTCTGCCTCTGAACCGATACTGATCCCTTCATCTTTGTGCCTTTGTCTTTTGGTGCTTAGAATGCCAAAGTATATTTTTGATACTAGTAGAGAAAGGCCCACTAGCTTGCTTGCTTGCTTGCTTTCCCTCTCTTTCTCTTTCTTTTTGAAGTTTTATTGGGTGTTCTTAAGCAGATACACGATGTGTGTTTAGAATAAAGCCTACTTTATAGCTGTTAGATAATCAAATATTTTTTCTTCACATAAGTCAACATCTTTACTGTTGATTTATTTCTAGGTTTGTGTGTTTTGCGAATAGGACTTTGCTACTAATTTTCCGATTTAATTGTTTATGGTAGATAAGAAAGCCACTTATTTGAGTATGCTGGTTTTATTTTTGGCCATCATGTTAGAATTCCAATTGTTAATTAGCATGAATTTTAATACTTTTTTAGTTGTTATTCCCTTGGGTTGTAGGCCTTGCACACTCTAGGGAAGCACTCTACCGCGGATCCAACACCAGCAATCTGAGAGTTTTTTTTGTTTTTTGTTTTTTAACCAAGAACATGTATTGGTACATCGTACATGTAATGATCACATTCATCACATTTGTTTTGTACCTGTACATGATGCGTCTTGGTTTTCTCCCCTTTTCCCCACCTCTCCCTTCTGTTCCCTCCTTCCCTATTTACAGCAGGTTTATTCATATTTTTCCATGATTTCTCTTTCCCTTTTCTTTCCTTTTTTCCCTTCCTGCTTTTCCCTCTTCTCTCCTAGTTCTCCTCTCCTTTGTATATTATCTTCCTTTTATATAATATCTATTACACCTCTTTGTCCTTATTTACACTTATGGTTTCTCATATCAGAGAAACGATTTGGTGTGTACTCATGAGCGTCTGATTTATTTCACTTAATAGTATGTTCTCAAGGAACATCCATTTACATACAAATGACTCTAGTTTATCCTTTTTTATGGTGGTGTAGTACTCCATTGTGTAGAAAAAAGTTTTGAGACGTTCTGTCCCACACAATTCCTCCCACCCTCCCCAGTCATGACTATGTTTGCCGTTAGCTTTCTTCCATTAAATTTCCTTGCTGAGTTGGGTGTGTCTATTGCTGCTAATGTTATTTCCTTCCTCCTTCCCCCCTCCCTCTTTCTTTCGTTTGCTCATTCATTCATACTGGGGGTTGAACCCAGGGTTGTCTCGCTGGGCTATGTCCCCAGCCCTTTTTTATTTTTTATTTTGAGACAGGATCTTGCTATTGTCCACATTGACCTCAAATTTTGTGATCCTCCTGCCTCAGCCTCCTGAGTAGCTGAGATTACAGGTGTGCTCCACCATGCCTAGCTACCTACTGCTACTGTTTTCTTATGTCCTGCCCTGCCCTGGTGAATCAGATCAGGTTCCTTAGAAGCAAAGCCAGGGTCAGGGTGTCCCTTTGGGGACACCTCTCAGGAGAAACTGACCAGGAGTGGGGGATAGCAGCTAGAAGGGCCATGACCCTGGTTCCCCAGGAGCTCTGGTTGTGTGTAGCCCCATAAGGCTGTCCCCTTAACAGCGGTTGGCTGCACCCCTCCCAGGCAGTCGCCATCGCAGCCATGTGCATGCAGTGGGGGCGGGGTCCACCTGCCAGTGTGGGACAGGACCTGGCCTGGGGCCCTGGACTCCTGGGCCATGGCCTTCTCTGTCCCCTGCTGCACCCACAGGCTCCACCAAGGACCTGATTGAGTCCTGCTGTGCGGCCGGACAGCAGTGGGCCATCGACAATGACGAGTGTGCAGAGATGCCAGAGAGCGGTGCCGAGGGCGACGTGTGCAGGTGAGACTCCTGGCAGGTAGATCTTGGGGAGCCCCTCGCCCCTCCTTTCTCCAGAGACACCTTCTTTTCTGACCTGCTCATTTCCCCAGAGGAGGAGGGTGCAATTCCAAGAGCCTGCATGACTCACCTGGAGCTGTACCTCTCTTGGGCCGCTTGGTGCCCCAGACCTCGGTGCCTTCGTCAGAGGAGTTGAAATTCTAACTTTCCTGTCTCTCCTCCCTTCTGGCTCGCTTGGGGTACCGAGGAGGAGTAAAAGCATGTGCTATTTGGACCCCTGGCGTTTGAGCTTCGTGGTCCTCGTGCGCTCTTATATCCCCCCAGGGTTCGCCCCTCCCGGGGTGGTGCTGAACCCCATACCCTGTGACTTCTGCAGCCCCAGCCTGGCTCACTGGCTGCCTCTGTCCCAGGACAGCCCTGCACAATGGCCTTTCTGGGGCTGGGTCTCCGTGTGCCAGTCTGCCCTGCAGTGGGGGGGAGTGGCGGCCCCTCCCCGCAGTGGCCAGGGACCCACCACTCCAAGTCCCCAGGGACCCAGGCCTGAGTCTCCTTGCTTAAGCCAAGAAATAAACCCATGTGACACGGCGGGGTTGGCACCTGCCAGCAGGGTCTTGGGCAGCCCACTCTGCCTGTCCTCGGTGACGTGGGAACCACTGTCCTCTGGGCGGGCCTGCAGGGGACGAGGGGCCGGGCTGACTCCACTCTTGCAGGACAGCCCAGAGGCACTGCTGCGTGTCCTACCTGAAGGAGAAGAGCTGTGTGGCTGGCGTGCTGGGGGCCAAGGAGGGCGAGGCCTGCGGGGCTGAGGACAACGACACCTGCAGTGTGTCCCTCTACAAGGCAAGTGGGGGAGGGTCTCGAGGGGTGTGTGGTCTCCCATCATGGGGGTCCTGCCGCCTGCACAGAAAACACCATCAGTGGTGTCGACCCAGTGTATGCGGGGCCCTATCTCGGGCGTTGGGGACGCAGTGGTGAATACCTGGAGACCGGCCCTGTCCTGTGGGTGTCCCTGACTGGGGACAGAAAGGAAGGAACACAGTAGTGTATGTTGTGTCAGGATGCAGTGGCCCCATGGAGGAAGAGCTAGAGAGAGCAGGGGGCAGGCAGTGACATGATACAGGTGTGGCTGGAGTTTCATCTGGTGTGGCTGGCCACAACCTCACTGGGAAGGGGACCCTCATGTAAAAGCCCAGAGGAAGTGGGGGCGGGCTGTGCAGATGTCTGGGATGCTTTCCAGGCAGAAAGATGGTGCAGTATATGCAAAGGTCCTGAGGTTGAAGTGCATTTATCCTCCCTGGCCCAGGAGTGGCAGGGAGCCTGCGTGGCTGGGGTGGGAACACCAGGGGGAGCTGCAGGAGCTGAGGTTGTGCAGGTGATGTGACAGTTCTCATCCATCGCTGGCAGGACTGGCTTGGTCTGAAGGAGGGAGATCGGTGCTAGGGAGAGTTTGAGGGATGTAATCTGGGTCCTTCCTGGCAGTGTGGGGGCCGGTCTCTAAGGGACGTCTTCCTGCTTGGACAGTGGGGTGGGGATGGGGCAGAGGAAGCAACATGAGCCGACAGATGCAGGGAGTCCTACCACACCGAGGTCTCCCCGCTTAGCGAGGAGCTTCGTGGACGGAGGCGGCTGGCACTGCAGGTCATGCTGGCCTCAGGGCATCAGTTTGGTTGTAGGTACGGGGAGCTCCGCAGAACCCCAGTTTCCTCTGTCAGACAGGTGCTGGAGGACGGCAGGGACAGGGACAGGCTCCTGCCGCCTTGGTGCTCTGCCTCATGGTCCAGGATGGCCACGTGCCCTCCACGCAGAGGCAGGGGAGGGTGGGGAAGGGACTCTGGTCCTTCAGTTCCTTGTGTTGTGGTTAAGTGTGTACCACATAAAATTGATCCCAGCATTTTGAAGCGCGCCGTCCAGGGGCACTAAACGCATGCACATTATTGTACAGCTGTCACATTGTCCTGGTCTAGACCTTGTCCATCTTCTCAAACTGAAACTGTCCCCGTTCAGTACTAACTCCCCCGCCCAGTCCCTGGCACTCGCACCCACCTTCCCTTTCCGTGGATCAGGCCTCTCTTAGGATGTCGAGAAATGTAGTGATCCAGTGTTGGCCTTTTGTGCCTGGCATATTGCACTTAGCATAATGTGCTCAAGATTCATCCATGTTGTCTAACCCTTGCCTATTTTCATAGTAGTCAGGAATTGAACTCAGAGACTTCACACTGTAATACCTCCTCAACCCTTTTAAGAATGTTGACACGGGGTCTTGCTAAATTCCCAGGCTGGTCTTGAACTTGTGATCCTTCCAGAGTGCTGGGATTATAGGCGAGGGCCACCATACCCAGATAGAAGCCCCCTTTTAAAGGCAGAAAGTGCCTCTGCTTAGATCTCATTGGCTAAGACTTAGTCACATGGCCACATCCAACCACAAGAGAGGCTGGGAAATGTAGTCTTTATGCTGGGGAGGTCAACTGCCTACTGAAAATCAAGAAGGATAATAGAGGTAGGTTGACAATGAGCTGCCTTTGCAGCAGAGGCGAGAGTGGCTGGGCTGGGGACAGTTTCAGGAGGCCTTGCAGAAGGGGCCTGGTCCTGACTCGGGTGGAGGGAAGCAGGTGAAGAAGCCCATATCTCCCGGAGCCTGGATAATGCCTCTGGAGAACTCTGAAGGGGGCAGCACTGGGGACAGGATTTTGACTTTGAGTTTTGTCATTTTGAGGTCCATTTTTCCTGATGTTAGGAGAGGACCTTGTTGACAAGCAAGTGAGGAATCCCGTTTTTTTTTTGTTTGTTTTTTTTTAATGTTTATCCCTAGGCTGATTCCCAGCTCTCATTGTTGCTTCCTTTAGAAAATGAGGCTAGAAATCCATGACCTTTCGGGCGTGGGGAGGATTGAGGACAATGCCAGGAAGGAGGTGCTGAGTCCACGGTAGGGTTTCAGTTGGTGGATGGTTCCACACTAGGAGATGCAAGCCTGGAGTGTCAGCTAGCCATTGCTGCATAACAAAGCTCCCACAGCCCCACAGCTTACAACAGGCCTGGTGCACAAGTGATGTATGTGGCGCCGTGAGCCATCTGTCCAACCCCACAGGCTGCCTTGGGCCTGATCAGCTAGCAGCCAAGCAGAGTTTTAAGAAAGGAGATGAAAGCATGCGTGTTGGTCAGGCTTCCCACACTGTGACAGAACGTCTGGCATAAGTGACCTAAAATCTCTCACTAGGCTTCACCTTTTAAGTTTCGGCCACTCTATAGTGGCCCAAGCCCAAGTAGGACCAAGACTTCACAACTCGGGCCTTTCACCCAGATCCAGCTGTAGCTGGGTGCGAGCTGGCACACTGTCACTTCTGTCTCACCCTGCTGGCCAAAGCAAGTCTTCAGACACAGCTACTGTCATAGTAGAGGGTGCTGAAATATGATATTGCAAAGAAGTAGACACGAGGAGAAGGGAATGACTGGGGCTATGATTGCAGCCACTCTACCACTATAGCTAAGAAAATTAAACCAAATTTCTTTTGGGAGGTATGCAGTCTGAGATGGAGTAGATCTGTACAACAGCTTTAGGGACCTAGGTTCCTACTTTTCTTTTTAAGCTTCCTTAGCGTGGGGCCTCCATCTTCAGGGATACTTCATGGCCCAAGATGGCTGCTAAAACTCATGTTATCACAAATGTGCTCCAAGAAGGAGACGAGGGAGGGCAAAATAGATACACTTCCAAGTAGAGTGAGTCCCAGTTAAAAGCTCCCCAGAGAGCTTGGCGTGGTGTCGCAGGCCTGTAATCCCAAGCTCTTCGCTGTGAATCTAACTGGACTGATGGCTGTGTCCCCTCCAGCAATGCTGTGACTGCTGTGGCCTGGGGCTCCGTGTGCGGGCTGAGGGGCAGTCGTGCGAGTCCAACCCCAACCTGGGCTACCCCTGCAACCATGTCATGCTCTCCTGCTGCGAGGGCGAGGACCCTCTCATTGTGCCCGAGGTCCGCCGGCCTCCAGAGCCTGAGGCTGCACCGCATAGAGGTGGGTGCTGTCCCTCCTGAGCCAGAGCCTGGGAGCAGTTTGGGGAGGAGGGAGAAACTCGGGGGGGTCTGAGCCCAGGCTAGATCCTGCTGCCTTCTGAGGGGACCCTGGACCCACATTGTCTGCGGTTTTAGGTGCAAGCCTCTGCTCTGAGTAGGCTCTACCCTGCTGATTTGGAGATGGGCATCTAATCTGGTTCTCTGCGTACCACTGACCACCAGTCACCACCATCCCCGCCAGTGTCCATGCCCCACCCTCCTATCTCTTGTCCATGTATACATTCTTATTTTTCCTTCCCATGCTCCCACCCATCTACCCACCCATCCATTCACCCATCCAGCCTCCCACCCATCCACCCACCCATCCACCCACCCATCTACCCAACCATCCACCCATCCACTCATCCACTCACCCATCCACCCATCCATTCACCCATCCAGCCTCCCACCCATC